>JABMDN010018336.1:2500-12500 GCA_017165825.1 Hepsetus odoe
TACAACCTCCTGTCCTGGGCCATCCCGACACAGCCAAACCCTTCCGGCTCCACACTGATGCGAGTGAGATGGGGTTGGGGGCGGTCTTAATCCAGGACCAAGGGGAGTGTGAAATACATTTGCCTCAAGACTTTTAACCGGAGCCGAGAGGAATTACTCCGTATTGGAGAAAGAGTGCCTCGCGGTAGTATGGGCAGTCGAGCGCTGGCGCCATTTTTTGGAGGGAGTGTCGCTTGAGGTCGTTACCATGCCGCACTCACTTGGGCTTTTAACAACCCAAAGAACTCCTCAAGGCTAACTCGCTGGACCCTCCGGTTACAACCCTTTGAGTACCGAATCACTTACAGAAAGGGATGTTTAAACGTCGTGCCTGATGCCTTGTCCAGAATTTTCCCTCTACAAGCTTCTGTCTCACTTGTGTCATCTATGCGAAAACCACAGATGGACCTACCCATGTCCCTACCTGAAATAGGGGCAGCCCAACTTACTGACCCTTGGATCTAGGAGGTCCGGAAGGCCGCTGAGGGAGCTGAGGGATCCATCCAAAATCGCATATGTGGACCAGAATGGGGATATCTACAGACGTGTACCGAAGGGGGATCAAGGTTTTAATTTCCAACTAGTGGTACCAGAGGTACTGCGTCTCCCAATTCAACACCACTACCATGATAATCCATTAGGGGGCCATCTTGGGCGTCTGAAGATCCATCTGAGGATTTTGGAAGTGGCGTGGTGGCCCACCATCCGCCAAGATACTTGGACATATGTACGAAACTGTCACATCTGCCAAAAGTATAAACCATCCAACAAGCCTCCTGCGGGACTGTTACAATCCACACCCATCACTGAGCCCGGGGAGATGTTAGGTGTAGATTTGATGGGGCCCTTCCCTAGAAGTGGCCGGGGAAACTCCTTTCTCCTGGTAGTGGTGGATTACTTCACAAAGTGGGTGGAGTTGTTTTCCCTCAGGAACAGCAAGACGCCTAAAATCGCCGAAGTGCTGGTAAAGGAGGTTTTTACTAGATGGGGAACACCCAAGTTTCTTGTTTCGGACCGGGGCAGCCAGTTCACTGGCCAAGTTTTCAATGAGGTCTGCAAGACATGGGGGGTGCTTAACAAATTCACAACCAGTTATCACCCCCAGACCAACCTGACCGAGAGAGTCAACCGCACCCTCAAGGGTATGATTGCTTCATACGTGGAAGAGGAACATAAGAACTGGGACACCTGGCTAGCCGAATTTCGCTTCGCTATTAACTCGGCTGTCCAGGAATCCACAGGTTATTCTCCTGCGCAACTAGCGCTGGGCCGGTCACTTAAGGGCCCTTTTGACCAGCTCATCCATATTGCGCCCTCCCCTAGGTCGAAGTGTTATTCCCTCCTGGAGCGTCAGGACCAATTACAGGACCTGGTGAGGAAAAATGTCGCCAAGGCACAGGCGAAACAGGCGAGGACGTATAATCGGGGACGTTCCAATCCAGTGTACCATCCCAAACAGTATGTATGGATTAGGACTCACCCTCTCTCCGACGCCGCCCGAGGTTACTCTGCCAAGTTGGCTCCTAGGTGGGCGGGACCCGCTGAGATGGTCAAGAAGCTAGATCCAGTTAACTATCGAGTGCGACGTGGGGAGAAGACCGACACAATAAATGTGGTGGACATAAAGCCGTTTTACGGTCCTCCCCCTTGTGACCCAGCTGGGGGGTATATGTGACACCGCACATAATGCTGCCATAGCCGATGGCCATAAGGGAGGTACCCCCGAGGCTCGGCATGGTATTCCTCCAGAAAGCCCGAGGGCGCTCTAGCCCCTTATTAACACTGCGCCTCCCCTTTAAGAGCTTACCTGATATAATCAGGTGACTAATTAGCAGGGGTGTTGGTTTTTTGGGCAGTGTTTGGAAGGAGTTGTGTGTTTAAAGTTTTGGAAAGAAAGAGTACGAGGGAGAAACTAAGTTTCCATGTCTCTTGTTAAAAATCCTTTCTTTCATGGCATGTGTATGATATACGTTCACAAAGAAGACTGGCAGAGCCCGTCTTCCATGTTTGTGGATTAACCCCGTTGGACTATTTGGACACTCAATTCCACTCAGGATTACTCTTACCATCCGTTCTATCATCCCCTACTCCATCACCTTCGTGGTAAAACTTCCGTTTGCCATCTACCATCTCCGGAATCATCCTTAGACTGGACAATATGGTTGGACTAAATACATGTACTTTCATTGTTTGTTTGCTTGTTTGTTTGTTATATTCAATGTTGTTTGGGGAGCACTGTTACATATTAAAACACGGAAGGTTTTTGTCCCGAGTATTGTGGTGGAGACGGGGTCTGTTCGATTTAGGACGGATGAAGGAATCGTTCAGTGATCGCCGCAACCGCTACAGTGTACATGTGTTCCTGCATCTACCTGTGTACCTGTATCTACCTGTGTGTTCCTGTATCTACCTGTGTGTACATATGTTCCTGTATCTACCTGTCTGTTCCTGTATCTACCTGTGTGTAGCTGTGTACCCGTATCTACTCTTTCTACCTCTATCTATTGTGGTGCTGGTGTTCTAGTGGTGGTACCTGTCTATGGACCTGTGGATCAAGAGGTCCCAGGTTCAATCCCACCTCCAGCACTACCACCACTGGGTCCCTGAGACCCTGAACCCTGAGTGTCTCCAGGGGGGACTGTCCCTGTACTCAGGACATGGACGTCTCTCTGGAGAAGAGCGTCTGATAAATGCAGTAAATGTAAATGTATCTACCTGTCTGTTCCTGTATCTACCTGTGTACATGTGTACCTGTATCTACCTGTGTGTGCTTGTGTGTATCTGTGTGGGTTTTTGTGTACATGTGTGTTACTGTGTGTATCTGTGTGTGTTTGTGTGTTTACATTAAATTTACATTTACAGCATTTATCCAGAGTGTCTCCATGTCCTGATTACAGGGACAGTCCACCCTGGAGACACTCAGGGTTCAGGGTCTCAGGGACCCAGTGGTGGTAGTGCCGGAGGTGGGATTCGAACCTGGGACCTCTTGAGCCACAGGTCCATAGACAAGTACCACCACTAGAACACCAGCACCCCAGTGTATCTGTGTGTGTTTGTGTATACATGTGTGTATCTGTGTGTGTTTTGTGTGTATCTGTGTGTTTTTTATGTACCTGTGTATCTGTGTTTTGTGTGTACCTGTGTGTGTATGTGTGTATACATGTGTATATTTGTGTGTATCTGTGTGTGTTCGTGTGTACCTGTCTGTACCTTTGAGTGTCTTACCTTAAAGATGGTCCTATAGGGTCCTCACAGGTGTGCTCAGCATCAGCCAGGAGCTGACTGCAACAGGAGACTGTAGGGTGTGTGTGTGTGTGTGAGTGTGTGAGTAGCAGCTGGTGTAGTTCATGTATAATTGATGAGGAAGGAGACAAAGTGAGAGAAGTATGTATAGTTTGTGTATTTTATTCATCTTTATTACATTCAGACATTTTACAGGAAGTGGAACACGTTCAGCTGGGACCATCACTACATTGTGTGTGTGTGTGCATGCGTGTGTGTGTGTGTCCGTGTGTGTGCGTGCGTGTGTGCATGTGAGTGTGTGTGTGTGTGTGTACGTGTGTGTGTGTGTGTGTGCGTGCGTGCGTGCGTGCGTTCGTTCTTGTGTGTGTGCGTGCGTGCGTGCGTGCGTGTGTGTGTGTGCATGTCTGTGTGTGTGTGTGTGTGTGTGTGTGTTTGTGTGTGTATGTTTGAAGAATCACTGAGGTTAATATTGTGAAGATCCAGATAATTGAACACCCCCACACACACACACACACACACTGTGTCCTGGCCCGTCCTGCTGACTGAGGTTCTTGAAGACACAACTGGATGGGTCCAGTGTTCTGGGCTGGTCAGGAACTGGTCAAGCCCTGCCATTAGGTGGTGCTGTTAGTTTCAGCAGTGCGGTCAAGAGGCGAGTCCATCGGCCTCAAGCTCATCCAAGATCATCCGGGTAATCTGACCAAACGACGGCCTCTCCTCAGGTCTCTTAGCAACAGAAAAATAAAAACAGCCCTTGAAGAACAGTCTCCACTCAGACACCGTTACATCAGTCTGGAAAGACATAAACCTCGTATGTTCCGCTTATGGAGCAGAAATGTCGCAAAGAGTTACTGAATCATGTGACGGTGACACTTCAGTGTCCACATCTTCCCCACCATGGGACAGCCATGTCCTGATGTTTGGAGAAGAGGTTACTGGAGATTTCAGATCCAGGACAGGCAGGAGAAATGTGGGAAGCGGGGGATGAAGTGCCCTCGTCGCAAGACCCCCCCCCATAAATGCCCTCTGGGGGCAGGTATTAAAGCCCACTGCTCCTGAGGTGTGTGTTGTCTAATGGTGTGTTTAAATTCAACTTCTAAAATAATCTGGGGACACTGGGGATAAGGATCTGCACCATGGCAATGATCCATAAAGGTGGCTTGCCCTCTCTGTGTTGGGAGGTACTACCTTAAGTGGATCTCAGACAACCAGGAGAGCCCTTGAAGTTGGAGGCAGTTGAAGTTGATGCCTCCTGGATGCCTCCCAGTGGAGGTGTTTCAAGCAGGAACAAGTGGGAGGACATACTCTAAGGACTATATATGTCAGTTGGCATTGAGGTCCCCCAGAAGAACCCGGTGGACATGGCTGAGGAATGGAACATCTGGGCTGCCCTCCTCACCACTGCCCTAAACAGATGCTTTGCTGATTTACTTGATCTCACCTCCTGCCAGCACAGCTGCATGATTTCGTAGATGTGGGGCGCTGCCATTTTAGGGCGATACAGGCGATGACCCTGGGTCACCAAGGTGACGACCTCATGATTAAGGTTCTTCTCAAAAGGCATCTTGCCCTCTGTGAACACCTCCCACATCAACACACCTGAGAGGTAAGGACACTCAGTGTCAGGAAGCAGGAGAACAGAAAGCAATTTGACAGAAACAAGAGGAAGAAAGTGGTTTTACTGCTTCCGCTGCTTTAGTCTAATAACAATGGTCGTTCCTTGCCATGAATAACCTGCATGACTCTGTGGTTCTGTAGTGGAACCCATAATGTTCTCTCACCGAAAGACCACACATCAGACTTGCTGCTGTACTTGCAGAAGTTGAAGACTTCAGGTGGAGACCACTTCACTGGAAACTTCGCTCCTGAGGAACTGGTGTACTGGTCATCTATGACATACCTTCAAACCAAGAGGGCAAAGGGTCAGTTACACCTGAGGACCTGTCAGCTGTGAGGGTCAGTTACACCTGAGGACCTGTCAGCTGTGAGGGTCAGTTACACTTGTGGACAGGTACACCTTTAGAAGCTGCACCTGTTGATAGGTGTACATTTTAGGGGCAGTTTACCCTGTGCACATATATATATATTTGAGGTCAGGTGACTGACTGTATGGAACCTATGGACAGGTGTGTTAATAGGCTTGTTGCCCCTGTAGGACAGGTGTGATAATAGGGTTAGTTGCCCCTGTAGGACAGGTGTGTTAATAGGGTTAGTTGCCCCTGTAGGACAGGTGTGTTAATAGGGTTAGTTGCCCCTCTGGGCTATACCTGGCCATGCCGAAGTCAGACACTTTGACCACGCTGGAGTCGTTGACGAGGCAGTTTCTGGCAGCCTGTGGAGAAACTCTCATTAGAACAAGTCACGTTTCTGAAGCATCTCCTCAGCCTTCAACCATCCAGCAGGGGGCCAGCACTGGTCCCAGACTCACACCTTCTGGTCGTGAGGCCTCGTCCCTCAACACTAGGACAACACTCCGCTAGTCTGCATTAACAACACCAGGTGTCCCCATAGTGACTGACCAGGTCTCTATGGATGAAGCTGTTCTCCTCCAGGTACTTCATGCCCTGACTGACGTCGTGAGAGATGCTCAGCAGGTTCTGCGGACTGAAGGAACCGCGGCGCTGACGGATGTAGTTCAGCAGGCAGCCCAGCTCCATGAACTCCGTCACCAGGTAGATCGGCTGATGCTGCGTACAGACACCGTACAGCTGCACCAGCTTTGGGTGGGACAGACTCCTGAGGACACACACACACACACACAGAAAATGCAGTTTTTATTAAGGTGGTCTAGTGGTGGTACTTGCCTACAGACCTATGTATCAGGAGGTCATAGGTTCGAATCCCACCACCAGCACTACACCACTGGGCGTCCCCGGGGGGACTGGGGGACTGTCCCTGTCTTCAGGACATTTGGATCAGAGCGTCTGTTAATGTAATGAAGTAACTGTAGTTACTCGCATCTTTTGAACAGCTGAGTTCAGTTTCACCGGACACACCCAGGCCTGATTACTGCCAGGCATGTTGAATCATACTCATTCAGCTGGAGTGTAAAAGTGGAGAAGTCAGGCTGAATCTGGAGCTGTTTTTAGATCTGAAAGTTCAAATCTGCACTGCAACAGCACTTTTACTTCCCAGCTTTCACAACAGGACACACACACACACGCACACACACACACAGTGATACATTCATACGATACACTCCCACTGTAGACGCTCACGCCAGCGTGTTTTTGCCCTGTTTTTTAATGGAGGCGTTACTCCTTTTGTATTGTAAAGATGATTTTTGAGTGTCGATTTGTTTTATATTTATAGTGTTTAGCTGACGCGCTGATCCAGATGGACTTCCGGTTCCTAAAGACAGAGACCGACACTTCCTCACTGTGCTTCACAAATGAGCTCATATGTTTGGGATCACAAGAATATCTTTTCATTCCCCAAACTGGACTCTCCGCTTTACTAGAGACTCGTCTTTGTCTCATCAGTGCCCGAGTGGTTGGGGCGTTGAGCCCCAGGATCAGAAAGTCGTGGGTTTGAATCCCAGACCAGTGGGTTGCCCTGAGGTACCTTTGAACAAGGTACCATCCCCATCACTGCTCCCTGGGTGCTTTCAATAGCTGCCCCCTGCTGGACAGTGTGTGTGGGTAAAATCCAGAGGTGTAATTGCGTTGTGTCTCACTGTGTGCTGTGTTTCACAATGACAATAGTCACTTTCACTTTCTTTCACTTTTCACTTCATCTGTTTATAAAACTGCAGAAACATTGTGTCTCATCTCAGTACTGGTGTTTTTCTGGTTCTTCCTGCTGATGAGTTCTGTGGTTCCTCCATTCCTGCCCTGTGGAGGATCTTCTCCACGTCCCTGACTGTTGTTTTGGGGTTTTTCTTTTCCGCTCGAACAGTTGTTGTTGTTTTCCTCATTAACTCTGTTTCTCACTAATGCCGGTAGTTTCCTTCTTTTCGAATGTTCCAATTGATTTTTCCTCTTTTTTCAGCTACAAAATGGCCGTGTTTCCCCGTAAACAGCTCTCAGGTCTTCATGTTGGTTTTCCCTTTTAAAAAACAAACTCAAGAAATCAAGAGCTGTTTAGAGTTTCAACCACCGATCTGACAGGACCAGCCTGCGTGATACACACCTCTCCGCCTCTCATGCTCACTTTTGCTCACTTTATCTATTACTGTTTTATATTTTTGTTTCTCTCTTTGTGATGGACTGTCCAGGGTATTTCTCCACCTGTCCTCTTCTGAGAGCTGGGACAGACACCAGCTCAGAGGACAGACAGGTGGAAATATTTTCCATTTACTTCCTGGATCAACCGGATCCTGAGCTGTTTAAGACCCTGGATCCTTCAGAAGAAGGAGAACAGCGATATTTGTTGAACAGCCGGTGGCGATGAGACAAACCCGAGCTGTGCATGTTGTTATTACGAGCTGCAGCAGATGGAAGAGCAGAGCTTACTGAAGTGAAACAGCAGCTGAGGAGATAAGATCAGATCTGTAGAAGCTCCGTCACAGCTGCAGGGTGAGGGAGAGTCCAGCAAAGCACAAGCTCCCCATGGGAGAACTCTAATTATGTGTGTGTGTGTGTGTGTGTGTGTGTGTGTGTGTGTGTAACACCTACATCATGACCTTGGCCTCCTCTATGAAGTCCTCCTCAGACATGGCTCCTTCTCGTATGGCTTTAATGGCCACCTTATGCTGAGCTCTCCACTTCCCCAGCCGGACCACCCCGAACTGCCCGCTGCCCAACTCCTTCATAAACGTCAGCTCTGATGGGTTAATCTCCCACTTATCTACACACACACACACACACAACATCATCATTGTTACTGGAGATAAACATTACAGTTAACACCACCTTCCTCTCTTTTACCCTGTATCACAACCCACTGGCCACTTTATTGGAAACACCTCCCGTAATAGTAAAAGGAGAGATGATGCTGAGAAAGGAACAGCTGCTCATAAAAGCAACTGAAGCACTGTTCATTAAAGCACTGTTCATTAAAGCACTGCTAACTGAAGCACTGTTCATTAAAGCACTGTTCATTAAAGCACCGCTAACTGAAGCACTGTTCATTAAAGCACTGCTAACTTAAAGCACTGCTAACTGAAGCACTGTTCATTAAAACACTGTTCATTAAAGCACTGCTAACTGAAGCACTGTTCAATAAAGCACTGCTAACTGAAGCACAGTTCATTAAAGCACTGCTAACTGAAGCACTGTTCATTAAAGCACTGCTAATTGAAACACTGTTCATTAAAACACAGTTAATTAAAGCACTGCTAACTGAAGCACTGTTCATTAAAGCACAGTTAATTAAAGCACTGCTAACTGAAGCACAGTTAATTAAAGCACAGTTAATTAAAGCACTGCTAACTGAAGCACAGTTAATTAAAGCACTGCTAACTGAAGCACAGTTAATTAAAGCACTGCTAACTGAAGCACTGTTCATTAAAGCACAGTTAATTAAAGCACTGCTAACTGAAGCAGTTAATTAAAGCACTGTTAATTAAAGCACTGCTAACTGAAGCACTGTTCATTAAAACACAGTTAATTAAAAAAGTGCAAACTGAAACAATACTGATCAAAACACTGCTTATTCACACACTGCTGATGAAACACTGTTAATTAAAAGAGTACTAATTAAAGGCCTGTTAATTAAAGCTCTGCTGATGAACAGTGTGTGAGTGTGTGATTCTGACCGTAGCTGAATCCCGCGGTTGTTGGAGCTGCTCTGTTCTGACTGTTCACTGGGTAACGCAGCCTGGACACCAGACCTGCAGGAACAAACACACACACACGCATGCACACACACACACACATACACACCTGTCTCAGTCATCTGTTAGTCACAAATATCTTTAATCTGTGTGTTGTAGATAATTAGATAATTAGCCGTTTGAAAGTTTGGAACCTGTGATGCTCCTGCAGTGTGTCTGAACTGCCTAAAGGTGGCGCTGTGCTGCCTACTAACTGCTTGCTTGTGAAACTGGTCTACAGCTGGAGACTAAAGTTAAAATAAAGACCCCGTCCACATCAGCCATCTTGAGTATCAGGATTAGATCTGGATTGGACTGATCCACAGGTGTGAACGAGACACTTTAAATCTGAATAGATCTGAATCACTCAGACTCATCCAGCCCCTCCCAGTGCTGGGATCGTGCCCCCTGATGTCCTGTTGATGGAAGAGTCCCCCCTCCGGACCACCAGAGCATTAACGTCCCTTCAGCCTGTCTCCCGACCGGAGTTCCTGAGTCAGATTTTAATCTCTCTGGATGAGCTCAGATTAAGCTCCACCTCACTGCACTTAATCTTTGTTCCCTACACCCCAAAGAGAATGGATTATCTCTTTCTTTGGGCAAATCTTTGCTTTTCTTTCAAGTCATTCGAAAACCTCAGGTGAGTGAGGGTTGTAGACAAGGTGATTTGCATATTAATTGCCAAAAAGTGATCAGAGTGCAGTCTGAGTGGCTGTAAATGTAAAACACATGGGACTAAAATCTGATCCAGATACAGGTCACATGACCTGAACAGAGCTCCAGTTGACTGTGAAGAGTGTGATGTGTGTGTGTGTGTGTGTGTGTGTGTGTGTTACCTGCAGCGTTGTGTTTGTGGTAATCTATCACAGCAGGTATGGTGCTGAACTGGTGCTTCTCTGCCAGATAAAAGAGTTTTGGGGAACCTGCCGTCTCCTTAATGTGATAATGTCTAATCACCCCATC
>JABMDN010018356.1:0-13510 GCA_017165825.1 Hepsetus odoe
CACCACACACACTATACACACTCTTTTTTACACACTCGTTTACCTGCTTTCTGTTCAGAAGATCACTCATCCTGAACTGCAACTGCTGCTTCTCCTGCATCTTCTGTCAGAAACAAACACACACAGTGATGTGATAAAAATGTGTTTTAATAAATAAAGTAAAGAACCTGTTCACACAGTTCTTCAGGTCACTGTGAACCTCTAACACTGAGTCAACAGGACGACATTCTGTGTTGAAGGACTCGTGTCCCACACTCTAGGGACTGGGAGGTGGGTGGACTGGGAGTGTTGAAATAGTGTTCATGTTACAAAACTTTAAAGTGGAGAAAATGATGTTTTTATAATCTGACATTTTCCCCTTTAACTTAATGTAGGAGTGAAAATGTAAACAGTAAAGCTACTTTACACTTTACACCAAATCATAAATCTGAACAAAAGACACAGGAAGTGGTTCAAACTCACTTTGTGCAGGAGTTCAGACTTTTTACAGATCAGCCAGTTGAGCGCTTTCATTTTGCTCTGTGAAACAGACACGAACAGTAGCAGTTCAGAACCTTTCAGCAGATAATAATAATAATAATAATAATAATAACACACACACAGTCTTACCTGAACAGTGTTCACAATATTGGCGACCTGTGTGCACACGCTGTCTAGATGTTTCCGAAGACCCTGAAGCTTGATGCACTGAACATAAAACGAGTTAATAAACAACAACAACAACAACTGTAATAATAATATAAACACACATTTATTAATAGTAAAAGTAAATAATCGTAATAATAATAATAATATTATTAGCAGTAAAAGTAAATAATAGTAATAATAAAGTAAAAATAATAATAAACTCCTTTTCTTCTCTGTACTCTGAACTAAACTGTTCACCTTGTGCTGTTTGTCTGAGACCTCCGACTGAAGATCCTCTTTCTTGGTCACCTGTGGGGACAGAGAGGAGTGTTCTTTATTCAGTATGAAGCTGATCTCAGATCTGTGCTGTGTGGGTCGCTGTACTGCACCACTGTACCAGATAACTGTGATACTGGTTCAGAAAATAAAGTGTCTCCTCCAGACTCCTCCCAGAACTCAGGGTCTTCAGGTAGAGCTGCTCCAGGGTCAGAGGAGGAGGAACATCACTGGAAGACAAGCAACATGTGTATTTTCCCTTTATTTGAATGTTCACACTTAGATTATATGACATTTAACAAACAACAACAACAAATCTCCATCACATCCATTATTATTAGAGACTATAAAACCCTTTCTGTTCCCTTTTTACAGGCGAGCTCTTCCAACATGGAATGAACAGTGATGGAGTTTTAAATCCTTTATATTTGTGTTTAAGGAAGATGATCAACAACAAGTAAGAGTTGGCACGCGCCAACACTGCTTCACCATAGGGACTGCACAAACACACACACACACACACACACACACACACACACACACGCTCTTGTTTTACTCACTCAGTGTGACTCTCCTCGAACTCCTCCGCATCTCCGATGTGAAAAACAACTGAGGAGAGAAAAGCAGTGTTTCTCCATGTTCAGCAGAAACTGATGAACTGTTGATCTCCACAGCTGGATGAACTCTTTAGTATTAAAGTCGGTTTAACTCACCGGGTTTAAACCCTCCGCTGCTCTCAGTGTGGGACATTGTTAGTGAGAAGCTGTGAATGAATCAGTGTAGTGAGTGGATCTGCTCTGGTTCCGAGAAGCACAGATTAAAGGTGTTTGTGTTTGAACTTTCACAACGTTCCATCTCTGTCCGAGCGTGACGTCACACGAAGAAGCTACAAAAAGGCTCATTTCGGATCAAAGTGTTTTATTTCTGTCAGAACACAAACACTGGTTCATAAAGAAAGTGTCCCGCACAGCGCCCCCTGCTGAACGCCTTCATTAATGACTGAAGCAGCAACACTGGAGTCCTTCTGTTCGTCCTGCAGGGGGCGCAGCAGCAAGTAGTTACTGAACGGTGTTATTAATTCAATCATTATTCCTATAAATAATATTTCTTACTCTTTAAACAAAAACCAAACACATTACTAGTAATCATACAAACAACAGCTAAAACCATCAAGTATGTGTAAAATTATCCATCAAACAAAATGTGCAGCAATAGTAGCCACAACAACAACAATACTAATTCTACTACTACTAATAATAATAATAATGCATTAGTATTAGTAGTAATAATAGTGGAAGAAGCACTGTTTATGTAAACATAAGTAATAAATCTACACTGTAACTAAGCATTCAGTTAAATGATCTGGCTCTTCTGGACTAGAGGCTTTAAATAAAACTATATATTATATATTATATATATATATATATAATTATATAGATCAGGGCTTTGTTTCTCTATGTGTGTGTTTGTGTGTGTGTGTGTGTGTGTGTTTGTGTGTGTGTGTGGTTTGAATGTATAAAAATCCTCATGAAACATAAAAAAGAGTTCCTGTGGAGTCTGTTCTCTCACAGCTCCTCTGAGCTGTACGAAACCAACAGACACCGTGCAGCATGGAGCAGCCATACTCAGCACCTGGGGAGAAGTGATGGTGACGGTACCTTGCTCAAGGATACGTTCGGGCAACCTACTGGTCTGGGATTTAAACCCATGAACTTCCAGTCTTGGCACCGAATGTCAATACTTTCCCATTGCTGTCTTACAAATAATTTTTTTCAACAAAACCAATTATGTCTTGCATTATTTCCACACTTAAGGATTGTTTCTGTGCTATTCTCAAACCACTACACTATGTGGCCTAATGTTTAGGGACTAGGCTGCATAACTGGAAAGTTGTGGGTTTGCGTTTCATTGTGATTCACTGAAGACACACCACACTCGCACATTGGACATCACACCACATGTCTTTATTTCAAGCAGTCACTAAAGCTTTTACAATCGTGTGTAAGTGTGTGTGTGTGCGTGTTGGTGTCTTGTGTTTCGCTGTAGTCTTGTGTCTGTGCTCTGCAAAATGCAAGCAGAAGTGATATCATGACCTACAGGATGTGATGTGACATGTGGTTTTGTGTGTCATGAAAGAACATTTTCAGTTGAATCTTTTTTTTTTCCTCACAGCTCCTCTGAGCTGCAGGACATTAGAGTGTGTGCAGCTCCAGTGAAGAGCTGCTGAGAGAGTTGTGTACTCAGTGTGTGTGTGTGCAGCACTAGTGTAGGCTGGGTGTGTATCTGTCATTGTGCTGTGAAGTCAGTGTTGTTTTACTAGTGAGAATGTTGCTGAGTTTTTATCTTCTCTTCATGGAGCTTCTCATCACTGAAGGTGAGTGAGATCTGTTTCTCTTCTTACTGATGAACTGACAGTGTGTAAAAAATGAGTTTTGCTGGAGAAGAAGGTCCGGGGTTCAATGTGCAGGCGAGGCAGTCCAGTTTCTCTCTGTGTGGAGTGGACATGTCCTCCCGCGTCTGTGTGTGTTTCCTCCTGGAGCTCCGGTTCCTCCCACCATCCATAGACATGGACGTTAGGTTGACTGGAGATGCTAAATTGTCCTCAAGTGTGAGTGTGCTGGTCTGTGTGTCTGCCTTGAAATGAACTGGTGACCTGTCCAGTGTGTCCCTGCTGTTCCCCCTGTGAGATCTGGGATAGAATCCAGCACCACCCGCGAACATAAACAGGACACAGAAAATCAGAAAATGAGAGGGTAGTATTGTTGTTTCTGCTTTTATTTTATCATGAATTTTGATACATTTAACAAAAGTTTAAAATGTCTTTCATTTTTTGATCTACATCATTATATGAACATCTGAGTCCATCATTAAGTGAAAACTCAGATGAGCAGAATAAAGGACGCGTTAGTTCTAAAAGTGTAGTTGTGGTTAAAGAGCTGAATGTCCTCCTGAACTGAAACAGTTGATCTGATCAGCACTGTGGGCGTGAACGTGGGTCTATAATAGAGTGTGTGTGTTTGTGGGCTTGTGGTTTTGGTGATCGGTCTAAAAGGGTGCACAGCCGTGCAGAAGTCTTTGCACCATGAACATGAGGGTACAGCTGGTTGAGGTGGGTCAGGTGTGTGTGCGTGATACCTTTATCTTCTTCTGCTCCCAGTAGAACATTATTCACAAGCAGAAAATATTTTTGTTGTAAAACGATGCACCAAAAAGTAAACAAATAGAGACATCAGTGTTTTTGTTGACTGTGGTACAAATATGAGGATCCCAACTTGCCTTAATCATCCATAAAGATGGGAAAGATAAGAGAACACAAACAGTGATGGAGAGTCGTGTTGATTTTAATAAGTAAGCGGTAAAAGCTATTAGTCCGTGAAGTCCCATTTCTAACTCAGATTTTGTCTCATCAGTCCAAAGCGCTTTGTTCCAAGATGAATCTGACTCCATGACTCTGTTTGTGACGTGAGATCAGAAAGGGCTTCTTTCTCCTCACCCTGCCATCCAGATGTTCTTTGTGCAAATTGTGCTGAATTGTAGAAGGATGTACAGATACATCATCTGCAGCAAGATGTTCTTGCAGGTCTTTGGAGGAGATCTGTGGGTTGTCTGTAACCATTCCCACAATCCTGTGCGTACGCTGCTCCTGTATGTTTCTTGGCCTGCCAGACCTGATTTAACAGCAACTGTGCCTGTGGCCTTCCATCTCCTGATTCCTTACAGATGAAACTGACAGTTTAAACCTCTGAGAGCTTTTTGTAGTCTTCCCGTAAACCATGAAACTGAAAAGTCTTCGTTTTCAGATCTTTTGAGAGTTGTTTGAGGATCCCATGCTGTCACTCTTCAGAGGAGCGTCAAAGAGAAGCACAACTTGCAATTGACCACCTTAAATACCTTTTCTCCTGATGGGACACAGCTGTCTATGAAGTTCAAGGCTTAACCAGCTCATCCAACTAATTTGGTTTTGCGTGTATGTGTGTTGTGTTGTGTTGTGTGCCTGCCTGTGTGTGTATGTGTGTTGCATGTGTGACAGAAAAACACAAAATAAAAGTGGAAACAGTGAGTCTAATGACTCACTCGTCACTGTGTGTGATTGTGTACTGATAAGAAATCTTCTTATGCTTCTCTGTGCGTGTGTGTGCGCGCGCGTGTGTGTGTGTGTGCGCGTGTGTGTGTGTGCATGTGGATGTTTATGCATATACGTGTTTGAGTGTGTGCGTGTGTATGTCTGTGTGCTTCTCTGTGCATGTGTGTATGTGTGTGTGTGTGAGTGTGCTTGTGTGTATGTGTGTATGTGTGTGTGTGTGTGCTTGTGTGTATGTGTGCATGTGGATGTTTATCCATATAGGCGTGTGTGTGCGTGTGTGTTGTGTGCCTGCCTGTGTGTGTATGTGTGTTGCATGTGTGTGTGAGCCAATGTGCATGTGTTCATGTAGATGTTTATGCATATGTTTGTTTGTGTGTGTGCATGTTTCTGAGCTTGTTTGTGGGCCTAGTGTGTGTGTGTTTGGGTGTTTGCTTGTATGTATGTGGATGTGTGTGTCTGTGTGCATGTGTGAATCTGTGCGTATTTATGTGTGCATATGTGTATTTGTGTGTTTGCTTGTGTGTATGTGCTTGTGTATGTTTTGTTGATGTCAGGGTTTGATGAGGTACCGGTCAGTATGACAGTCAGACATTTCCTCCTTTTATGTTTGCATGCATTTAAGAGTGTGTGTGTGTGTGTGTGTGTGTGTGTGTGTGTGTGTGTGTGTGTGTGTGTGTGTGTGTGTGTGTGTGTGTGTGTGTGACTGAAAAACCCATCATAAAAGTGGAAACAGTGATCTGATGACTCTCTCGTCTCTGTGTGTGATTGTGTGCTGATAAGAAACCTTTCTAAAGACAGAAGAGTTCCTGTGGAGTCTGTTCTCTCACAGCTCCTCTGAGCTGCAGGACATTAGAGTGTGTTCAGCTCCAGTGAAGAGCTGCTGAGAGAGTTGTGTACTCAGTGTGTGTGTGCAGCATTAGCGTAGGGCTGGTGTGTATCTGTCAGTGTGCTGTGAAGTCAGTGTTGTTTTACTAGTGAGAATGTTGCTGAGTTTTTATCTTCTCTTCATTGAGCTTCACAGCACTGACGGTGAGTGAGATCTGTTTTTTTCTTCGTACTGATGAAAATATAAAATTTTGAGCCCTTTAAAAACAAGTGAACAGTTGCCTGAGGTATATTTTACCATTGATCAGAAAATAAACTCAAAAACAGGATTTTCAGCTTCTTCTGCATAAATTTTCTTTTTTCTTCATTTTTATGGAGCATTTGCTTCTTTCATCTGTTTCAGTAAAATGATGGTCTAAAACTAATACAAAACTAGAAGTAAAGGCTTGATGCAAAACAACATTTGTCACATAAATGATTTTGAGAATACTAAAATGCAAAAAAAAAAAAAAGTGTATGCATGCATGTGCGCGTGAGCATGCGTGTGTGTGTCTGTGCGTGCATGTGTGTTTGTTTGTGTTATATCGACTCACAGGATGTGACATCACTAAATCTTTGATTAACTTTATCTCACCGCTGTGTGTCTCTGCAGGCTGCACTCTGGGAAAGCGTGACATGCGACAGAATGTAACAGCCAAATTTGGAGAGTCAGTACTGCTGCCCTGTTCCTGCACTGACTTCAACACCACATCAGGAAATCTCACCTGGAAGAAACTCAACACACGCACAGATAAATATGAAGAGATCTCCAGCAATAGGGATCAGTACAGAAACAGAGTTCAGCTGTTTAACACTCACTCTCCAGGAAATCTCTCTCTACTCATATCACTCCTGACTGAAGAGGATGGAGGAGATTACATCTGTGAAATTGGACATAGCTTCACTATGATCAAAATCACTGTTAAAGGTAAAACACTTGCTTTTTATTTCACATTTCTAATCTCAGAAAAATATTGAAAGTGTTTAGAGAAACAGCTGCACAAGATTTTCTTATTCTGATGTTATAAAAACTTTACTGTAGAGTGATGTGAACTTTAATAAAGAACTGCTGAGAGTGTTCTGTAGTGTGTGTGTGTGTGTGTGTGTGTGTGTGTGTGTGTGTGTGTGTGTGTGTGTGTGTGTGTGAAGAGTAATCAGTAATGAGGGTGTGTGATTGAAGTGCGTTCTGTAGTAAGGGTGTGTGTGAAGAGTTTTCTGTAATGAGGGTTTGTGTCTGTGAAATATTCTGTAGTGAGGGTATGTATGTGATGAGTGTTCTACAGTGAAGGTGTGTGAAGAGTGTTGTCGTGAGGGTGTGTGTGAAGAGGGATCTGTAGTGAGGGTGTGTGTGTGAAGAGTGATCTGTAGTGAGGGTGTGTGAAGAGTGATCTTCCCGTCACTGAAGGTGAGTGTGATCTGTTTCTCTTTGTACTGATGAACTGATAATATAAATGAAGAGCTCGTTAAAGACGGATGCAGTTCCAGCGAGTTACATTTTCACAGTTTAGCAGAAAATAAAGTCAAACACAGAGTTTTAAAGCTGCTCTGCTCCAGTTCTCCCTTTTGTTCTGTCATGAAGAGGATTTGCTTCTTAAATCTGTTCAGTAGAAACGATGTAGATCCAGTAACTGTGATCCCAACACTAAACAGAGAGAGTCTGATGAGCTTTATCTCTCTGATTTGTGTCTCTGCAGGCTGCACTCTGGTCCACAGTAACAGACTAAAGTTTATAACAGCAAACACAGGAGCGTCAGTACTGCTGCCCTGTACCTGCACTGACCTCCACACCACACCTGAGAAACTCACCTGGAAGAAATGCAACACACACACAGATAAATATAAAGAAATCCCCATTAATAGTGATCAGTACAGAAACAGAGTTCAGCTGTTTAACACTCACTCTCCAGGAAATCTCTCTCTACTCATATCACTCCTGACTGAAGAGGATGGAGGAGATTACAGGTGTGAAAATGTTGGTGACAGAACAAAGATTATACTCACTGTTAAAGGTAAATCTGTTTTACTTTTTATTTCACATGTTTAATCTGTAAAGTGTTTAGAGAAACAGCTGAAGATGTTCTTGGTCTGATGTTACTGTGAGTGTGAATGTAACGGTGGCGGGCAGTGTGAAGGACGCCAATGCAGAGCCAGTAGTGAAAACGTAACTTTATTAAACAAACTAGAAGACAAACCAAATGGTGCCACCATTAACTGTAAGGCAGAGCCTTGTTAATGAACCGCGCTCTGTTCTGACACGCTGGGGCTTAAATAGCAGTCCCAATTAAGCACACCTGTGTCTAAACAAGCCCAGGTGTGCTCAGTCAGAACAGAGCGCCATCTGTCGTGCCCGGCCGGAACCACGGGCACAACAGACCGTGACAGTAGCCCCCCCCAAAAAAAACGCAACTCCTGAGGCGTCAAAATAACCGACCTGGACCTCAGGGGGGAGGCTAAACAAAAACCCAGTTAAACTGGAACAGTCCCCTTTATGGGGCACCCGGCCCGGCCAAATTTCAACAAAAGGGGGCTTCTGGCCAGTAATGTTCAGGGGTCCTGGCGGTGGTGAGGGGTATCCCAGCATTTCAGTCCATATCTTCGTAACAAAGTCCCTTTGGTGTTTGTGTTTAGCCGTACATTCCTTCGGTGTCTTTCTGCTGTCCCGTGTTTCCTCCGTCACCCGTCTCTCTGACTCTGTAGTGAGGCCTCTGGAGGACTCGTCTGATTGGCTCAAGGGCCTTGTCTGGTCCCCACCTGAAAAAGAGCTAAATACAGGAGAATCTCTGTGGTTAGGAGGGGAAGAGTTAGTTACCCCGTGCGTGCTTTGCCTCCGGTCTCTGTCCTTCTCGCTTGTCATGACTATCGTTTCGTCATCTGAGGTGTGGCGTCTCTCGTCTTCATACACAGGCTGCAAGTTCTGAGAAGACTGATTGAATGGAGGTGTTATGGGCATGGTAGCTGGAGTTAGCATGGCTGGTAAAGCACAATTCCCCTCTGGATCAATGAGGTGCTGCTTGGAGTTTAGTTGTAGTGTTGCGCTAACTGGGATGATATTCACACGGGCATTTAGCAGGAGGTTTGGGGGAAGAACAGTTGGTGTGAAGACTCTTTTGGGTACACTGGCAGCAATAAAGGAAAGGTATCCCTCCACTGCTGCAGTGAACGCTGTTGCTCTCCGCTGGTACTGCTGGCCTCTGGGAGGCCGGGGTAACTGTGTGCTTCCCTCTCTAAGAGGCATGATGACTTGTGCTTTGCTTGTACTGACCTTACCCTTGGCAACCTGGGTTACTCCTCTCTTCTGAACAGGAGGGGGTTCGACTAATTCTGGAGCCTCTGGTGTCTGTGGGTCCTCCACAGGCACATCAGGTTGGGCTGCTGGACTGTCATCACCGGTAGCTCCCACAAAGCCTCTGGAGCACTCCTCCTCTGGATCACTCACTGAAAGGCTAAGGTCAAGGGAATTGAGTACCGCTGAGGAACTAGACTCAATTTCTGTGACTTTACTTACTGAATTCACTAAAACAAGGGAAGAGATCCAGGGAGGGCCATCTCTTCCAGAAATGAGGCCTGAGGTATCTGTGGACAGGCTCTCCACCCGAGGCTTTCTCTGTCCATGTTCCGAATCAGTAATCAATGCGAGTGATTTCAGAAGAGACTTAATTACGGGTACCTCTACCGACCAATTGGTTACATGGAACTTCCTTGTCGCTCTCCCCGACTCGCTAACGGGGTCCCATGAGGAATGGTCCGACCCACTGGAAAACCTTGGCCTGAAAGAGTCTAAAAAAGAGCTAAACATGGAAGGATCGTTCTTGGCCCTGTGACACTCTGCCCTAGGTGCCTGCAGGGTGAATCTCATGGAGTCCATGTTCTCAGAAACACAGCGGATACTGAGTTTTTTGTCCATAATAAAACATACAAAATTGTGCATTACCTGCCCTCCTTGACCATCTCTGGATGGGTCTTGCAGCTCAGTGGGTTTACTGGTCTCTCTCCTGGCTTTTCCCAGCTCTGCCCTGGTCTGATTCAGCTGTTCCTCCATAGCGGCTACTTTAGCTTCTAACTTCTCCTGACTGGTCCTGACTCTGCTCGTTGCCTGGCATGCGGTTTGGTCCCTCTGTTCATCCGTTCCCTTCAGCCTCTCTCTTTGGTCCCCTATCACAGCTTGCAGCTTTCTTCTGGAGACCTCTCTCCTTTCTGAATTCATTGCTCTTGCCGTTGAGCTCACCTTTGTCTTGAGACAGTGTTTTCGTTTCTGTTTCCATCTCCCTCTTACAAATGGACAAGAGTACTTTGGTCCTCTCACGGTTACGTTTACCCTTAATGTAGGACCTATAATGTCTTTGAATGATGATGGCTGACACCCTTATGGCCTGGTACTTTACTACCTCCCTGTGTCTTTTCTGAACGCCGCCTGAATCAGGGAAGCTGCCTGATGTTGCAGGACAATCTCCCTTCTGACCCTCTGACCTCTGAAGCAGGCTTGCAGGAACATTGCAGCAGAGTGCAATTTCAAGAATTACTCCCTCTGCTTTCTGGCATCCAGTGTGGAGCGATACCTAAGCTGGATGGCAACAGCAGCATATTTCATGCATACATATCGCATCCGAGCACAGTGAGCCCCGTAAGCACATTGTATCACTGTGGCAGCCTGGTGCTTCTGTTTCAGAGTCTGTCTGGTCTTCATCCCTCTGAATGCGGCTTGCAGAACAGCAGCCATCTTTTTCTCCTTCAAAGACCTCATCTCTTGCTTTATCATCTTATTAGCTCGGTAATGTCGCTGAACAGTCCTGGCTGCCCACAGTAGCTTCAGGTAGTGTTTTCTGCTTGAATGCTTCCTCACCTGCGCCTGAATGGTTACTGTAGCCTCATGTTCAATCCACATCTGTACCTGAACTTTCATTTTAAGGTTCCCACTAACCTGAAGCTGCTTCTTCTCTGCTTTCAGCCTGGCAGAAGGGTTAGTGGTGGGTTTGGGGGTCGACTTCTTGATGCGAAGGGCTTTCTTGGTCGACCTCCCCAGTTGCACGATGCAGGAAGTGGTCTCCACCGTCTTCCTGCTCTCTGTGTCAGGAACGACCTTCTTTGCCTTCCTTTCGTGTTGAGGGGTGCAGGGCTCATTTATCGCTGTGCTTCCGTGTTGAGCAGCGTGCGGCACGGCTGGCGCCATGCTTCCGCGTTGAGCAGCGTGCGGCGTGGGTTGCGCTGGGCTTTCGCATTGCGTGACGCCAGCTGTCCACGAAGCCCCGCCTTCTATGTTGCCTGCAGAAAACAACACGCGATTCAGTGTGTTGAGGTAGCGCTGTGCCCTTGCAGCCATGGAGACCAGCATCCGGAGGAACAGCGCGAACCGATCCAAGCTCAGCTCGGGATCCGGGGTGGGACCAAGTGGGAGCAGCGACTTCACATTCCTCTGACGGCGCTCAAGCTCCTTGGCCGTGGCCGTTGGCGTCCGTCGCACCCATTCCTCATCCTTCAAATGCTCGCGGAGGTCCAGAGCAGCTGCCTCCGTCTTCCAGGCCTTTATCAGCCACGGCGTCTGCCTGATGATGTTCGCTGCCGTCCACAATACACGCTCCTGCTTGCCCTCATGGCTCGCGACGTCCAGGTACTGGCAGTTCATTCTGTAACGGTGGCGGGCAGTGTGAAGGACGCCAATGCAGAGCCAGTAGTGAAAACGTAACTTTATTAAACATAAACTAGAAGACAAACCAAAAGGTGCCACCATTAACTGTGAGGCAGAGCCTTGTTAATGAACCGTGCTCTGTTCTGACACACTGGGGCTTAAATAGCAGCCCCAATGAAGCACACCTGTGTCTAAACAAGCCCAGGTGTTCTCAGTCAGAACAGAGCGCCATCTGTCGTGCCCGGCCGGAACCACAGGCACAACAGACCGTGACAGTGGACGGACATGATGGATGTGAAACAGAAAGCAAACAGAAAAAGGTAACAGAGTAGAAATATCGTTTTAAACATGACAGGAACATTTGATCAAGCAGCATGAAGCTCCACAAAAAGATCTAAAAATGTAGGAAAGAAGTTCAATATTAAATAATCTGATTATGGAGCAAAACATGAACTTCATATATTAAAAATATGTATCAGTATCAATAACAAGGTTTAAAACACAGTCCGAGTGAAGCTCTGTTCACTGAGAGAGTTTTAAACTACCTGCTCAAGTTCAGACAAACCCCAGTGACGTGGTCTGTTCCTGATGAGAACATGCTGCCTGTGTAGGTCTGAACCTCTTCAGCATTCAGCAATCACACACTGGACACTCTTCCAGCTGTGCTTCATTAACCGTCTCAGAAATGTTCTGAAACAACACGCACGGCGCACTGCGGCCGAGTGAAGATGAAAACCTGGAAAGAAAAGGAGTATTGAGAATGAAGGGTCACTTCAGAGGACGTGCACGAGACCATCACTGGTGTTTGAAGGAAAAGAAAGAACGGAAAATAGTCTTGTTGCTGAAATCCAGTCCCACAAAAAAAGACCAAACAAACAGAAACACACACACACACACACACACACACACGTGCGCACACACACACACACACACACACACACACACACACACGTTGCTGATTGCTGCTAATAAACTCATTAACTGGTAACTGGATTAATTCTGCTCTCTCTAGACTGGACTGAGAAAGTTAGGTTTTAAACTCATGAATCCAAAACTAATGAAATATGGACATTTCTACCTTATTGTTCAGGCTCAGATGAAAATCTGTCCATGAGCTGCTCGGAGTATCATGAGGTGTAGAATCGTGTTCAGTCGAGTGATTGGTCCAGTTCTGATCCTGTTAAAGGAACATTTACACACTGGAACACAACAGAATGTTCAATCACAGCGTCAGTGCTCCTAAAATAATCCGTCAGACCTGATCGTTTAGAGAAGAAGTAAATAAATGTGTGTCAGCTTGAGCTTTTACTCTTGTTATTTTAACACAAGTGAACGTGGACAGTTCTTCTGCTGGATTTTATCTCATGTAATTACACGTGTAATAAATGAGGATATTAATATCAATATCAGCTTCTTCAGAAAAGGCACAAACACTTCTCTTCAGGGGGCTCAACTAAACCTACACCATCTACTGCAGTGCTCAGAAACAAAACCAGTCCGAGCACCTCAGTCACAAGTTCCCAACATTCACCTACCAGTAAGCACAGTGAACTGACCCCAGCTGAGTGTGTGATGCTGCAGATTTATTATTTTATATTAAAGCTTTTTAAATGTTTTTCATTTTTTAAATATTCATAATAAATTATTATATTGGTGTTTCTATCCACTCCGGCGCACACATGGTTAAAGAACATGAACTAGAACATAAACGTATAAAAACCTGAACCTGCTTGACATGTGCTCTAAAATATCATAATACAGCTGCAAATAAATAAATAAATAATGTGTGTTATGTTAATATCAGGGAAATGTTCATGCCAGGAGAGTAATAAATATTAAATATTGGATTAATTGTCTTTAATTGCTTTATTCTGTATTTGCACAAACCTCCTTTGTTTCTAAATCCTCAGAAAACAACACATGCTTGTTTGTGTTTTCCTTCATCTCTGTTCCTGTTCTTCTCCTGCTGGGAGTCGGAGGAGTCGTTTGTTGGAAACACAGAGGTGCGTATGAATGATCAGAGTGTGTATTGAGAG
>JABMDN010018363.1:0-13060 GCA_017165825.1 Hepsetus odoe
TATGATATTTTACTCCTTAAATACCCGAGTTCTCTAAAGTCAGTTCTCGGTCGGTAGGTTGTTCCAAACATCTTGGAGAACTAACCACAGATCTTCTGTGGACGTAGGCTTCCTCACATCCTTCTGTCTCTTAATGCAATCCAGACACACTGGATGATGTTGAGATCAGGGCTCTGTGGGGGCCATTAGAATTGATGCTGGTTTGAAGGCAAAAGGTAGTAACACCAAATATTGATTTGATTTAGATTTTTCTTGTGTTCGCTTTGCATTTTGTAAATTGTTAAAAAGAAAAAATCATTATTTATATTTCTGAAAACATTCTTTGTTTACAGCATTTTTTCCTCACCTGCCTGAAACTTTTGCTCAGTATCATAGATGAATATAGAAATGACCTGATAACTTAAGGCCTTAAACCAAGAAAAAAACCAAAAAAAACACATAAGACTAGTTTAGCTGAAACTGTACCTGCCTTTCTGCGCCACTTTGACCAATGCTGACTACATGGTCTGTGATAATTGTTCTGAAGTCATGGAAAATGTAACCAATGCACTTTCTTGCCTCTCCCTCTCCCTCATTGTCTAGGTTCTCTTGTCCCTCATACCTTGATATCACCCCCTTGGACACATTTGCGAGTTGCAAGAATGCAATTTGTAATAAGCTGCATTTAAACAGGGCTAAATGTATCCACTTTATGGAGGCCGTAACAGAGATAGACTTCATCGGTAATAAAACTGTTAATGACATCACCGACATGTACAATACAGTAGTTGGGCAGATCCTTGATCAGGTAACCCCAATTAAGACAAAGAAGGTTGGAACTATCAGGCACTCTCCCTGGTTCAGTGATCACACACAGGCCGCTAAGCGGGAGTGCCGTAAGCTAGAACACAGATGGAAGACAACAGGTCTCCAAGTCTATCAGGTTCTATGAGTACTATTCAAAACTTATTGAAAACAACAAGCATAACCCCCGCTATTTATTTCATACACTAGCTCAGCTAACAGAAAAAACTGATAGACCAGGCCAGCATATAGTATTACTAATGATAGGTTTCTTAAGGTTTTAATGATAAAATTAACATTAGGCTCCAAATGTGCCCTATTAGCCCTAAATTAATCCACTACCAGAGCAGTGCTCACAATATTTTAGTGATTTTACTCTCATTGATGCCTCTGAGCTAATTTCTGTTATAACCAAGGCAAAGTCCACAACCTGTCGGTTAGATCCCATCCCAACCAAGCTCCTGAAGGAACCCTTAGGAGTACTATCAACACCTATACTTGATATCATGAATGCATCCTTGACCTCAGGTGTAGTCCCCAAACAGTTTAAAACAGCAGTGGTTAGGCCACAACTTAAAAAACCTAACTTGGACACTCATTCACCAAGTAATTATAGTCCTATCTCTAATGTCTCGTTTCTCTCTAAGATTCTAGAAAAATTAGTTGCGAGACAACTGCAGTCATATTTAGACACGCATAATCTCTTAGATAAATTCCAGTCAGGCTTCCGGCATGGCCACAGCACAGAAACGGCTCTAACTAGAGTGGTAAATGATATAATGGTCTGAAGTGATGCAGGAAACATTACTGTTCTTGTTCTGTTAGATCTTAGTGCTGCGTTTGACATGGTGGATCACTCCATTTTAGTAAATAGGCTTCACTCCACTGTCGGCATTAGCGGAACAGCCCGTAAATGGTTCAAATCCTACCTCACAAACCGTTATTACTTAATCCAAATGGATGATTATGGCCCCGCCTCACCTATGTCACGAGTTAACTATGGAGTCCCACAGGGGTCGGTGTTGGGCCCAATGCTCTTCTCCCTCTACATGCTCCCACTAAGCACTATTATACGGAAGCATAATGTTAATTACCACTCCTACGCTGATGACACTCAGCTATCTGTTAAATCATGTGATAAAACATTAATTAGCTGCCTCAGTGATATTAGGGATTGGATGAATAACAACTTCCTCTCACTAAACCCCGAAAAAACTGAGCTGCTCTTGTTTTGTAGTAGCGATGTAGACAGGGCCAACTTCATTTCGCATATCCGGGATGCAGGGTTGAAGCTTTCAGTTAGTACTCTGGCACGTAACCTTGGTGTTATTTTCAATTCAAATCTTTCATTGAAACCCCATGTTAATGCAGTTGCGAAGACATGCTTCCTGCAACTTCAGAACATTGCCAAACTACGGCGTTTTCTGTCAATGGAAGACACGGCGAAAGTAGTACATGCATTTGTATACAGTAGATTAGATTACTGTAATGCCCTACTTTCTGGAAGCTCTCAGGGCACATTAAGCACCCTACAGCGCATTCAGAACACAGCCGCTAGGATTGTTAGCAGGAGCAGGAAGTACGACCACATAACCCCCATACTCTCCTCGCTTCACTGGCTTCCTGTTAGGTACAGGGCTGACTTCAAGATCCTCCTCTTAACCTACAAGGCACTTAAAGGTCTTGCCCCAATATACCTAACCGAACTACTTAATACCTATACACCTAATTGCCCACTTAGATCCCAGAATAAAGATCTTCTAATTGTCCCTCGCATAAATAAATGTATAGGAGCACGAGTTTTCAGTTAAAGGGCCCCTAGATTGTGGAACAGCTTGCCTGCTTCTGTACAGGACGCCGATTCAGTCTCAGTCTTTAAATTACGGCTGAAGATGTGAAAATGTCGCTGGTGCTGCTGTACATGCCATCGCACTGTATTGTTTAATTTCTGTGTCTGTCACTACTGGATCCTGCTCATTACTGACCCTCCCAATTCCATTTCTCTCCCCACATGTCCGGGGGGGCCTGTTGTGGTCATCACCTGAATCCAATACCGAACTACCATCTGGTCTGTGTGATGCATCTGATGTGCTAAGGGACCCGGGCGGCTCATCGGTACCTGGAAAAAACTTGGGACTCCTCACTGATCCTGGAGTTTAAAACCAAACTAACTTTTTTACTGTTAGTATACCCAAGGGGGTTGGCTAGCCGGTTGACCTTGGACCCTCAGAGGTTTTTTTTTTTTGGTTTTTTGGAGGTTTTTGGTTCCTCTCCTTCATAGTCGCCCGGCTTTAACATCTATTACTGTAACCTGTTCCATCATCTACCATCAATGTAAAGTGCCTTGGGGCAACTTTGTTGTAAAAGGCACTATACAAGAATAATTTGAATTGAATTGAATTACGGGCTTTTTTGAACCGTTCTGAAATGACACTCATTTTCATGCAACCTTACTTAAATTCTGTTAAAAATGCCTGCCCAATGAGGTTTTGAAAGAATTTATTACATTTTGAAAAAGCGATGTTGAGGGAATGCACTACTGGACAGCCCAAACTATATATTTACATACACATTAGGGTAAAAATGTATGTTAATATGTTAATAAAAATGTTAATAAAATGTTAATGTTAATAAAATTTGCAAAAATAAGTAAGGCCACAGACTTACAATAAAAGGCCTTTTTGAACTGTTCCATGTCCCTCATTCTCACGGAAGAACATATAAATTCAGTAAAAATGCCTGCCCATGGAGTTAGGAGAGACTTTAGTGCATTTTTGAAATAATATTGAAGTTTTAAGGTTCACAAAATTGGTCCCAATATAAAGAAAAATGCTCAAATTTCAAATAAAACACTTTTTCTAAATACAAGGAATACAGATAGTTTGGGGTGTCCTGTAGTGCATTCCCTCTAGAAAGCACTACAGGAGAGTCCAAACGATCTGTTTCCATTATATTAAATATTTACATAAGGGTAAATATTTACCTGGCATATTTGAGTAAAAATTGCATTTACAAGTGTAAAGGTTCACAAAATGGGTATGGAAAAATCTCAAATTTCAGAAAATACACTATTGCTTGACATAAGTGACATTTCTAAAGTAAAACTTTTCGCTGTATTTTTCAGTAACAATTGCAAAAATACTCAAGGGTGCCATTATGGACTGTTCTCTAATGTCAAGTCAGCTCTGTTTATATAAATTATGTGTCCTCAGCATAACAGCTGATTCCAAGTTTCCGGATTACTGAACCCAGAGGGAGCATGTGTAATATAAAAAGTAGGGGACCTAAAACAGAGTCTTGCAGGACTTCATAACTAACCTATGTACAAACTGAAAATTTATCATTCACAAAGGCTGAATAACTTCTATTATAAATTCTTTTGGCACATACCGCAGCTTGAGAGATGAGTTTGATAAAGACATGATTATTACTGGCATGACCTCTTTAAGTAGTCTGCTTCCAGAATTGGCATAAACTCTAAATCAGGTCTTAACTTGGAAAACGTCAGGGACTCATCTGCACAGTCATACAGTTTTCCTTCAAACTGGAACGGCAATAATGCTGCTGGATTAACTGTTGTGTATCTTTTAAGATTCACATCTGGAAATGTAAGCAAGAATGAATACTGGAAACTTCTTGCTTGAATTTAAACAAATCTGCTGTTCTCAATCAGCTCTATGAATTCATGATGGGAGTAAACATCTACGGGATACCCCATCGTCAGTACTGAAACCTTTTCTTAATATACTTCTGCTAAACCCTGGTAGCATGGTGGCCTGCCTGAGTCACTTCATTCAGTTTAGTGCTATAATAAGCTATTGGCTCTTTATTTCTCCCACTGCATGTCTCGTGCATTAATACTGCCGATACAAATCACTGCAATTAGTAAAATACACATAAAAATGTTTTTCCATAATATGGTGCAGCTATAGCACTGGTGCTGCTCCTTCTGTCCCTATCGCCTCACTCCAAGCCATTAGGCTAGCTCCCAGTCCTTCTAAGCCATTCTTCCTCACCTTCTCATCTTGATATTCATCAGGAATCATAGTACAGTGACATTCTAATCTGGTTTCTCTTGTTTTTGGAATCTGTGTTGAAATAAACGTTCCTCTGTACTGTTAATTGAACTGGAGCAGTCACTGGTATTAGCTGCATTAGCTGTCCCAAGATTCCTACTGTCCTAAGGAACATTCCTGACCTGGGGAGATCAATGGCCTAATTGAATTTAGACATGTGTAACAAGCTCCAGTGTCAACATCATGGGTGTGTTTTTGCCATTTACCTGAACCTGCAGTGTTGGTTGCTCATCAGCTCCTCTGTTGGCAGTAAGAGCTGACCCTCCTCTGTAGGACTCTCTGTGCCTCCCTAGAATCAATTCAATTTATTCTTGTATAGCGCCTTTCACAACAGAGATGCCCCAAGGCACTTTACATTGGTGGTAGATGGTAGACAGGTTACAGTACTAGAAGTTAAAGCCAGACGACTACGGAGGAGAGGAACCAAAAACTTTGAGAGAAAGAAAAAAAAAAAAAACCTCTGAGGGTGCAAGGTCGACTGGCTACCCAACCCCCTTGGGTATACTAGCAGTACAAAGTTAGTTCGGGTTTAACCCCAGGATCAGCACAGAGTCCTAAGCTGCTTCCCAGGCTCAGCAAGTCGTTACGGCCCCAGGTACCGATGAGCCGCCAGGATCCCTTGGCGCATCGGATGTACAGCACAAACCAGATGGTAGTTCGGTATTAGATTCAGGCGATGACCACAGCAAGCCCCCCGGACATGTGGGGAAAGAAATGGAATTGGGAGGGTCAGTAATGAGCAGGATCCAGTAGTGATAGACACAGCAATGAAACAATACAGTGCGATGGCATGTACAGCAACACCAGCGACATTAGTAGTGGTGCACTATGGTGATTGGTGCGGGTAAGCTAAACTAAAAAAGAAAGTCTTCAGCTGTGATTTAAAGACTGAGACTGATTCGGCATCCCGTACGTATGCAGGCAAGCTATACCATAATCTAGGGGCCCTGTAACTGAAAGCTCGTGCGCCTATATATTTATTTATGCGAGGAACAATTAGGAGATCTTTATTCTGGGATCCAAGTGGGCAATTAGGTGTATAGGCATTTAGCAGTTCGGTTAGATATATTGGGGCAAGACCTTTAAGTGCCTTGTAGGTTAAGAGGAGGACCTTGAAGTCAGCCCTGTACCTAACAGGAAGCCAGTTAAGCGAGGAGAGTATGAGAGTTAGGTGGTCGTAGTTCCTGCTCCTGCTAACAATCCTAGCAGCTGTGTTCTGAATGCGCTGTAGGGTGCTTAATGTGCCCTGAGAGCTTCCAGAAAGTAGGGCATTACAGTAATCTAATCTACTGTGTACAAATGCATGTACTACTTTCGCTGTGTCTTCCATTGACAGAAAACGCCGTAGCTTGGCAATGTTCTGAAGTTGCAGGAAGCATGTCTTCGCAATTGTATTAACATGGGGATTAAATGAAAGATTTGAATAAAAAATAACACCAAGGTTACGACAGATTACTAACTGAAAACTTCAACCCTGCATCCAGGATATGCGAAATGAAGTTGGCCCTATCTACATCACTACTACAAAACAGAAGCTGCTCAGTTTTTTCGGGGTTTAGTGAGAAGAAGTTATTCATCCAATCCATAATATTATTGAGGTAACTAATTAAAGTCCCGGTTGATGCTTTATCACATGATTTTACAGATAGGTATAGCTGAGTGTCATCAGCATAGGAGTGGTAACTAACATTATGCTTCCGTATCAAAGAGCTTAGTGGGAACATGTAGAGGGAGAAGAGCACTGGGCCCAACACCGACCCTTGTGGGACTCCATAATTAACTAGTGACATAGGTGAGGGGGTGCCATAATCATCCATTTGGATGAAGTAGTAACGGTTTGTGAGATAGGATTTGAACCATTTAAGGGCTGTTCCGCTAATACTGACATTGGAGTGAAGCCTATTTACTAAAATGGAGTGATCCACCATGTCAAACGCAGCACTAAGATCTAACAGAACAAGAACAGTAATATTTCCTGCATCACTTGAAACCATTATATCATTCACCACTCTAGTTAGAGCAGTTTCTCTCTTATGGCCATGCCGGAAGCCTGATTGGAATTTATCTAAGAGATTATGCGTGTCTAAATATGACTGCAGTTGTCTCGCAACTAATTTTTCTAGAATCTTAGAGAGAAATGGGACATTAGGGATAGGTCTATAATTACTTTTCTTTTTTTAAGCTGTAGTCTAACCACTGCTGTTTTAAACTGTTTGGGGACTACACCTGAGGTCAAGGATGCATTCATGATATCAAGTATAGGTGTTGATAGTACTCCTAACGATTCATTCAGGAGCTTGGTTGGGATGGGATCTAACTGAGAGGTTGTGGACTTTGCCTTGGTTATAACAGAAATTAGCTCAGAGGCATCAATGGGAGTAAAATCACTAAAATATTGTGAGCACTGTTCTGGTAGTGGATTAATTTGAGGGCTAATAGGGCACATTTGGAGCTTAATGTTGTTAATTTTATAATTAAAAAACTTAAGAAACCTATCGTTAGTAATACTACACGCTGGCCTTCTATCAGTTTTGTCTGTTAGCTGAGCTAGTGTCTGAAATAAATAGCGGGGGTTATGCTTGTTGTTTTCAATACGTTTTGAATAGTACTCAGTGCGAGCACTATATAGAGCTTTCTTATATTGTTTTAAGTTAGTGAACCATAGAACCCGAGAGGCTTGGAGACCTGTTGTCTTCCATCTGTGCTCTAGCTTATGGCACTCCCGCTTAGCAGCCCGTGTGTGATCATTGAACCAGGGAGAGTGCCTCATAGTTCTGACCTTCTTTATCTTAATTGGGGCTACCTGATCAAGGATCTGCCCAACTACTGTATTGTACATGTCGGTGATGTCATTAACAATTTTGTTGCCGGTGATGTCTATCTCTGTTACGGCCTCCATAAATAGGGCTAAATGTATCCAGTTTAAGTGTCGTGTTGTACTAGTGCTTTCACTGAGGTACGGTGGAGACATAGTAATCTCAAACGTGATTAAAGAATGGTCGTAACAAAATTTATTTAAAGAATGGACCAGTACAGTATCAATGTCAAGTCCATACGAGATAATTAGGTCTAGCGTGTGTCCTTGCACATGAGTAGGTCCCGATACATGCTGGGTGCAACCAACAGAGTCGAGGAGCGATAGAAAGCTTTTGGTACATGCATCCGTCTCTGTATCAACATGTATGTTAAAGTTGCCCAACATCACGAATCTAGTAAACCTAACAACCAAATGAGAGAGCAGATTGTCAAATTAATTAATAAAGGCAGCATATGGTCCTGGAGGCAGTGGTGGCCTAGTGGTTAGGGCGTTAGCCGCATGATCGGAGGATCAGGGGTTCAAACCCCTTCCCGATAGGTTGCCCTGAGGTACCCTTGAGCAAGGTGCCGTCCCCATCACTGTTCCCTTGGCGCTTTCAATAGCTGCCCACTGCTGCACGGGTTTGAGTGTGCATGGGTTAAATGCAGAGGTCCAATTTGGTTGTGGTTCATGTGTGCTGTGCCGTGACCTCGCAATGACAACGGTTGTCACTTTCAATATGGATTCTCAGTGGTTTTTGAATCAACCTTGTTGGGAATGTTGGGACTTTATATCGTTAGTTCCAGCGTGAACAACCAGGGTAGGAACTTCATTGCTGGAGTAAGAATCCAATCGTGCCTCGATGTCAGAGACTCTGGCCCCGGGGAGGCATTTCACAGAAACCGCTGGTTTAGGACGGCTAGGAATGCTAACATTCCTAACAATCAAGTCACCAATTATGAGAACCCTCGGTCTGACTACACTGTGATGAAGAACTAATGTGCCCCTCTAGAACACGAGTCCTGTCCTCCAACTGCGTTACAGTTACACATTTCCTACATGTAGAAGAATCTTAGTTGGAGGGACAGTCTACGCTGTACATGCCACACAACAAACACACCACAAAAGAGGATGTCATAGTAACACGTAGAATGTGGAACTTTTATCAAGAAAACGTTGTGTCCGAGGCCGCGAAGTTCGCCGCTCGTTCAGTCTGGGTCTCTTTCCCACAATGCACTGCAGCCCAAATGCCCAAATTACATGTGTGTCCAACGTACTCCAGAGGCAGTAGGTTGCACTGAGGTACCCTTGTGTTATTCTTTTCACTTTTCTGTGAGTTCTCCCAGTTGGAGCACTGCCACCTTTCTCAGCACATCTCTTTCTTGCTCTTTGGTTCCCTTTTTAGTCTGTCTGTATTTGTCCACAGCATGAACCACAGATGCAGATGAGAGATCCTCTTCAGATCTTTAACCAGAACCTTGCTCTCATGTTAAATATAGAAGTAGAACCACATTAATCAATACTTTATTTGTTTACTAAGTATTTTGTATATGAAAGGGGAGAGAAGGAAAGATGTGGTAGATCATTTCATAATTTGGTTAAAGCTATGTGGGTGGATGAATGGAAATGTCCTTTTTTTATGTTTTATATGGAGCAACTACCAATCGTCTGTTGATCTAAAGGAACTTTACTACAAGTCAGTATTTCTGTAATTGAATATTTACACATTTTGTTACAATTTCTTTTGGGATCACTGCTTTGGCAGTGGACTGTCCGAACCAAACTTCTGTCTCAGGAGGAGCTCAACATCTATAAAGATGGAGCTCACAGGAGAAGATCAACATCTAAAATATTAGGCTCACACGAGGGGCTAAACATCTATAAAGGTGTAAAGGTGGAGCTCGGCTTGTAGAAAGGCCTGAGATGATGCTCGACAGTGATTTGTTTGGTGTTCCAGTTTGTCCAATTGGAATTGAATCAGGTTAAGGGGTGAATTTAGATTAAATTTAGATGATGGCTCTGATTGAAAAGGGATAGCAGTGACCAAATGATAAAACTTAAGAAGGAGAAAGGGGGGTGGGGTGTAAAAAAGGGGAGTCGAAGAGAAATCTCAGTCGTCCATGGTGGAAATGACACAGCTGCTACAGCAGCCTGCCATGCTCATCTAAAGAAGGCACAGAACTGGGTCCTCTTGAAAAGTGAAAGGGACAACCCTTGTCATTGCAAGGTCACGGCACAGCACACATGAACCACAACAAAATTGGACCTCTGCATTTAACCCATGCACACTCAAACCCGTGCAGCAGTGGGCAGCTATTGAAAGCGCCCGGGGAGCAGTGATGGGGACGGTACCTTGCTCAAGGGTACCTCAGGGCAACCTATTGGGAAGGGGTTTGAACCCCCAATCCTCAAATCATGCGGCTAACGCCCTAACCGCTAGGCCACCGCTGCGCTTATTGAGGATTGTGTGACCTCTTCTAGATACCTCTTCTAGATACTAGAATAGTGTAAGGATGTGATACTCACCAGTCAGGACGTTCTCCTCAGTAGGTTCTCCACAGAGACTCCTTTCTTCTCCTTTCATCTCCTTTGATGGATATTCAGCCTAAGTGGATCCTTTAATGCCAGTAACTTCCTACTGATTATCTACAAAAGTGAATATTTTTCACAAGTTAATAAAATGAAACATCAACTGCAACATAAAAAAAACAAAACAAACACACACACACACACACACACACACACACACAAACACAATACAGTTGTTCAAAAATGAAAAAATAACGTCATTTGCATGTGTGTGTAGAAGCTGATTTACATTACATTCAGGAGCAAAGAATAATTTTACAGTTTTCAAAACACTGAACCATCAGCAGCATTTCATGGAAACTCTACATCTTATTGACTTTCTATAAGGTAGAAATGCTTTCCGTGGTCATCAGCCCTGCTGATGATCCACCAACCCGCAGGTTACACCTCCAACCCCAATCACAAACACCTGGTCCAGCTGATCAAGGATTTCTGAAAACAGTCCTCAGCTGAACCACAAATAGAGGTTAGGGATGGGCACCAAACTCTGCAGCCAGTTAGATCTCTAGGAGCAGGGTCAGAGGCTACCGTTTCAGAAAAAACACCCTTACTTTCAGGTTGATGTGACTGGAGGGATAGCTCCTCTTAGTACCTGTCAGAGAAGAAACACAGTTGCACAACATGCTCTGTCAGGCCAGACCTGAAAGTTTGCTTCTCATGTTGGCCAGGAGGCACAAAACATTTAGGTAAAGGTAAATGAAAATTTTCCATCGAGCACTTTGGCATCCGTTTCCCCCAAAGCTCCACACAGAGTCACCCCAAAACCTGGAGGGGCAGTATGATATTGTGGAGTGAATATAGTGAAATGTGTCCTTATAAATATGAAGCTATTTTTCAAAAGTGTTGAACTACTGGAATGTGCAGAGTACTGGTTAAACTCCTTCCTGGAGCAAAGCAGCTGAAATAAAGAAGAATAGAGTTCTGAATGTGACCTGATGTGGTCGGATCATTAAATCTCTACAAACGGCGGGTCGAGTGTGATGGACAGAACTGTAGAATAAAGAAAGAAAGTTTAAGATTTATAATCTTGCGCTCTCCCCGCAGCCTGGCCCTGTAGAATAAAACAGCAGTCCTGAGGTGTCTGTGAGGGGCGGGATCCCATCACGTTGCCCTAAGAGGACATCTGGAAAAAAGAAAAGAAAACCTTATAGACCAACATCAATGTGAGGGATGAATCTCTGTACATGTTCTACGACTCTTCCGTTCTACAGTTCATTAATTAGAGCTGCTGCTTCTGGATCTGGTGCTGCATCACTGACATTGTATTATTAAAGACCCATAATAACAGAGGATCTGAAGATCAGAATAACTCACTCTCATTTAAATAATAACAGTAGAAAAAAAAAGAACATTCTTATTGTTAGTCATTACATTTCCTGAATTTTTGACTCCTTACATTTACAGCATTCAGCAGACACTCTTATCCAGAGCGACTTACAGCAGTGCTTTGTTTCCACAGTTGATCTTCATATTAGTAACCAGCACAGATCAGCTACTGCTGATTAACTATTACAACCAAGTTAATAACCCTGTGACTACAACAAAAGAGAGTGCAGTTAGTGTTTTAATATAGAAGAGGTAAGAAAGAGCAGAGGTAAAAGAGTGGGACTGTTTGGGAAGATTATTCCCAGAGAAATTCCACTGACGTTTGAAGAACGCAAATGATTCAGCAGGTGTTCATTCCACCATTGAGGGGCCAGGACTGAGAAGAGTCTCGATGCGTGTCTTCCTCTTTCTTCAATGGTGGGGGTTCAAGGCGAGCAGTGAGGCCTGAGAGGACGAGAGAAGAAACGCTGTTTGATAAATCTGAGAGAGATTTCTGAGGTTTCTACGGTAATGGTTATGAGCATGTCGATATGGTCTACAAGACAGTATCTTTAGGCACATCATAGCAAATAATATAGAATGAAGAGAGTTGATATTTAGGTTAGGTCAGGATGTGGAAGCGAGACTGTTTCCTTTTTAAATGCTGAGTGGGTACAAGACCACGCCTACGAGTTCACACCTTAATTACTTCCTGGTTTCAGGACACTGAGTGAAACTAGTCCAACAAAGACCAGCAACAAGGCACTCCAAGAAAGAACCTAAACTGCAGTTTAGTTAGACAACAGACAAACCAAGCTAACTGACCGAGTGAAGAGTCAAGTGGAGTCTAGAAGCACAGCATTAAAAAGGTCTTTTCTGCATGACTCCTCTTCTGGATGCTCTCCGAGTTAATCTGCAGAGGTTAATGCAAGAACTTCTGTTCCTGATTCTAACTTCACACAAATCCTGAAGTGAACCCGTTTGCGTCGGTCAGTGACGTGATCGTCAGAGCCCCGCCCCCTAGTCGGCGCGCGAGCGAAAGAGAAGAGCTGGTGTTAACGGCAGTGTACAGTAAAAGGAAGGAAAAGATACAGAAACAGATGTTTTCTGTCTCGCTGTCGCAGTAAGGGTCCGTGCCGACATGTTAATAAGTGAACAGAATATTTCTTTCAGGATGAACTAAAGCTCATTTAATAGCGCATATAGTGACGTCACAACCGAGGTTATAAACTGCAGCGCGCGCAGGTGGGCGGCACCATTTTCCTGAGGTGAATTCAGTGGAGAAAATGGAGAAGAAAAACACCTGTAAAGTAAGAACAGCTCACTGTCCTTCATTCATTTAATATCATTTCTTCAGAAAATAACAATCTTCTGTAAAGTGTAAAATTAAAATCTAACAATATTGAACTACATCAAAGAACATTCTTCTGTAAAGTGTAAAGTTCACTCGTTCAGTTTAGGACTTTAGGAGATCCATCCCTCACATGGACGGTGTTCTGTAAGGTTGTTT
>JABMDN010018387.1:0-13261 GCA_017165825.1 Hepsetus odoe
TGTGTGTGTGTGTGTGTGTGTACCCAGTGACTGGAGGTTACTCTGTGTGTGTGTGTGTGTGTGTGTGTGTGTGTACCCAGTGACTGGAGGTTACTCTGGGCTGTGATCTGAGCTTCTCTCAGAAGCTCTTCTTGACTCAAGGCTGGTTGTGTTTGTGTTTTTCGTCGCCGTGGCGCCTCCTGTTGTCGCTCCTGCAGCCGTTCGAAGGTCTTTCTCGTGTGTTCACTGGTCGACTTTCTTACAGACTTCCTGACTGAGCACAAAATAAACAACAACAGAGTAAAGAAAACAAAATAATATATTCAAAACATGAACAGAACTCTCAGGGTGGAGCTCAATTTATCATAAACTCTCAAAAGCTCACTGTGACTCAAATCAGGAAGTTATTTTAGAAACAATAAAAAAAAAATCTCTGAATCACAGGTCTAAATTAATTATTTAAGAAATGATTCAATGAATCAAACTCTCCAACCTCACTGTGATTCAGTTTAGGAAGAGCCATTTAACAAATGATCATTAAACAAACTCCCTGAAATGAAACGGGTTTGAAAGAGTAATTTAAGAAAGGAAGAAGTCGTTCAGTGAATCACAAACTTAACCCTTACTGTAATTCAGTTCATAAATTTTAGCATGAAATGTGTGTGTTTCTGTGTGTATGTTTGCGTGAGTGTGAGAGACCCACGTTCTCCATACTCCTGCAGGTCTTGGTGAGAACGTTTTTCAGCTTTAGGCCTCTCTGTTCTCTTTGGTTCTTCAGACGGACGCTTCACTTTTGGCTTTACTGCCTTCACAGGCTCCTAACACAGACAGACACACACACAGACACAGACACGAGAAAATTTGCACTTGAACTAGTTCAATAATTCAATTCATTCAGATTCTATACTTTTTTTAATGATTCAATGAGTCATAAAAGCCCAAATAACATAATTTTAACAAAAATGTTAAAATAAACAAATAAAAATATCTAAAATCTGAAATCACAGTAAATAAAATTATAACTTTTAAAAAAATGTTTATACAAAAGTTCATGATGAACACTGATGTGTGTGTTCACTCACTTTATAAGCTTTAGTAACGACACGGCTCTTCCTGCGGGGGGCGTCCTCCTCCTCGTTACTGTCTGGCTCGTCTCCCTCATCAATGTCAAAGTCACTGTCTACCTCGTCCTCAGTATCTGAGTGGTCCCCGTGATACTCATCATCTCCAGACTCCTACACACATACACACACACACAGTATTGTACAGTACAGTATTGAAACAAGGACAGCCTCAGATGTTCTGATGGGACAGGTACAGTGTGGACTGTCTTGTACCACTCCCACCCCTTCACACAACCAGGCTGGCAGGGTCATGTCTCCCCCATTAGGACAGACTGAATAAAATGCCTCTTTTGTCTCAGGCTGATCTTCATTCCTCATTTTCAGATCTTTAGCCAGAAACTCACACGTCCGATTGTAGTGCCCACCAGGTGGGGACATCTTAAAGACCTACATTTATATTTACGGCATTTATCAGACGCTCTTCTCCATGAAGAGACGTCCATGTCCTGATTGCAGGGACAGTCCCCCCTGGAGACACTCAGGGTTCAGGGTCTTGCTCAGGGACCCAGTGGTGGAAGTGCTGGAAGTGCTGGAGGCGGATTCAAACCTGGGACCTCTTGAGGCACAGGTCCATAGACAAGTACCCACCACACCTACATTGTCCAAAGTGTTTTCACAATCAGGGTCCAAGATTATTTACTGTCTTCAGCAGTAAAATACACAACTGGAGAGATAACTTTTACACTCCTTCATGAACAACAGAGGCAAATAACAAAAAACAAAACAAGAAATAAACAAAAACAAACAAAAATAAAGACGAAGATAAAAACAATCAAAAATAAAATGAAATGTCTGCTGTCTGCCAGCAGTTTCTGTCTGCTGTCCCCCCCTTAGCCAACCGGTTCACCAGTCACTTCCCCTGGGTTTGTTCCTGTCCATGGGTCACCACCGTTGTGTGCCACTCCACCCGTCCAGGTCCCTGCACATCCTGTCTTCAAGCCTCATCCCATGTCCACTCTCTGGTCCAGTCCTGTGTTCACACCCCAGCCTAATCTTGTGTCAACTACCTGGACCAGAACCCATGGGCACACCTGGTTGAGTCCTGTCTCTCATCCTGAACTGGCTCCCTGGTCTAGCTGTGAGTGCTGTCTTGTGTCCCCTGGCCATCGTGTGTATCTCATTAGTCTGAAGATTTGTCATGTCTCCAGTTGTGTCTCAGTAGTCTGAAAGTTAATCATGTCCCCAGTTGTATCCCATTAGTCTGAAAGTATAGGAGATATCTGACAATCAGGACAGAGCTGTCAACAACTGTTTGTCCAGTTGTGGTTTGCTATTCGTGTACTGGTTGAGTTCTGGTTGTCGTACACACTAAACCATAAACAGTAAAAACTAAACAGCAAACCATAAACACTACAAATTTCCATTAAACATAAACACTACACCATTAGCAGAAAACACTAAACAAAACCACAAGCAGTAACCCCTTGACTGTAAACAGCTCCTGCTGTCTGAAGCTCTGACTGCTGCAACTCAACAAAGCTTTAGTAACAATAAAATACTTCTATGAGGAAATTAAAGCCATTTTTATCAGTTTGTGCTGCAGTGGAGCAGAGCCAAAGACGGAACTTCCTCCTGGGTTCTTAGTGTAGAACCGCTCCGTTTACCCTGCCGGATCAGAACCGATAGAATGGGTTTCAGAAGAAAGTGTGTCAAACACAGGATCGACCCAAAGTTTCCAGACAAACCTCCTTTACTCCTTACAGAGTTCACTCATCAGTGTGTGTGTTCTTCATCGTCATCATCATCACTCTCTCTCACACAGTGATCTGTCTGTGTGTGTGTGTGTGTGTGTGTTCACACTCACATCGTTGAATCCTCCATATGTGGTTTTGTAGAACTCGTCCTCTTCCTCCGCGTCCAGCAGTTTGGACAGTCGGTTTCCTGCAGTGCAGCGCTGCTCCCGGCCCTGAGCTAAACTCATCTTCACCACAGACACACTCTCTAAACACACACACACACACACACACACACACACACACACACACTTAACCAAACCCAGCTGGACACTGAACAGCGAAAACCGATCTAAACACAGTAAACTTGCTGATTAAACCGCTGTTTAACCGCTTCAAACACACAAACAGCACAAATTAAACGGTCTTTAACTAACCGAATGAGCTTTAATTCACTTTTAAACACTGTAAATCAACATAACCTAACGTAAAACTCAGTAAATCGGATTTTAAATGTGTAAACTATCATGAGAGACAAAACCTACCGCCTCGCGCTGCACTTCCGCTCAAACACTATAATACTGACCCCAGCGGCGGGAGGAGGAACTACACCACAAACCACACTATAATACTGACCCCAGCGGCGGGAGGAGGAACTACACCACAAACCACACTATAATACTGACCCCAGCGGCGGGAAGAGGAACTACACCATAAACCACACTATAATACTGACCCCAGCGGCGGGAAGAGGAACTACACCATAAACCACACTATAATACTGACCCTAGCGGCGGTAAGAGGAACTACACCATAAACCACACTATAATACTGACCCCAGTGGCGGGAAGAGGAACTACACCATTAACCACACTATAATACTGACCCCAGCGGCGGGAGGAGGAACTACACCATAAACCACACTATAATACTGACCCCAGCGGCGGGAAGAGGAACTACACCACAAACCACACTATAATACTGACCCTAGCGGCGGGAAGAGGAACTACACCATAAACCACACTATAATACTGACCCCAGCGGCGGGAAGAGGAACTACACCATAAACCACACTATAATACTGACCCTAGCGGCGGTAAGAGGAACTACACCATAAACCACACTATAATACTGACCCCAGTGGCGGGAAGAGGAACTACACCATTAACCACACTATAATACTGACCCCAGCGGCGGGAGGAGGAACTACACCATAAACCACACTATAATACTGACCCCAGCGGCGGGAAGAGGAACTACACCATTAACCACACTCTAAATGATTAGTTGACTTTGGTTAAAAAATTAAAAAATAAAAAATCAGATAAAATCTTACAGAGTGTTTTTGTTCATGATGTAGCCACCCACACCACTTCTGGTAAAAGTCCTGCTTCTAAGGAGCTACGTTGCTGTGGGTGAAGGTGCTCTGAGCTGCCTCATCAGAATGAGCATGGCAGGCCAGGTACAGGTGCCCTCTGGTGCTGCCTGAATCGCTGTTCTCAGTACCCTGTAGTCGGAAGCCTGGTGGCCAAGGTGGAACGGGTTCAGACATGTGATTAACACTAATTAACAATTAATTAACCCTAAAACTAATGGAGACAGGAAATCTAAAAAAATTTAAAAAATATCAGAATCAGAAGATAAATAACATTATTTTCAAAATGCTTTTTTTTTCTGTGTATAGTATTCTCCCAAAAAAGTCAAAAATGAAAAACATATCAAAACATGAAGCAACTGATTATATTGGGAAAAGGATGTTGAGGATGGAAATGGCAGGAAAGAGAAGAGGAAGAACAAAGAGGAGATTTTTGCATGTGGTGAGAGGACACATGCTGATGTGAAAGAGGAAGACGCAGAGGACAGGAAGACATGAAGACACATGATCTGTTGTGGAGACACCAAAACAAAAGCTGAAGAGGAAGCAACTGTGTGAGGTCCTGAAGATCTCCCTTGGTTCAGTGCAGGTGTCCTTTAGTCTGAATCTTCTAACTTTTTCACTCTAAATCAGAAACGGTTCTGTTCTGATTTATCTTTGGAGTTTCTTACCTGCTGTTCAAACCAAAATACAGTCAATAAGACACATTGCAGTGTAAATGGATGTATGTAGCACAGAGGCACACAGAATTTACAGTCACTTTAAATGATGGTTACACTTACAGACTTAAAGATTACCACCAGCACGAAAAGGTTAATTCAGTTCTTCCTGATGGATAAAGTGTTTGTCTCTCATGTTCAGTACAGTTTCTGTACCAAAGCAGTTTCAGAAGCAGAGTGGGATCATCTCCACAGAGAACAGAGAACAGCCAACATTCAAAAAAGGAGAAGCATTTTGGAACGCCCTTCAAGAAGCCCGGAGAAGTGTTCCTGAAGTCGAATTAAAGAAAATAGCTTTTCTAAGAGAGCTGAGGCTGTGCTGAAGAATAACAGTGGTGGTAGTAAATATTGACTTTAAAGCTGACTCTGCTGCTCGAATCAAGTATGACCCGAAATTATCCTCCCTCTCAGTGCTGTCTCAGACTGCCCGATTTGTCTTTACTGTAGTTTTCACTTTTTATTTAAAAACCGCTCCACTTTTTTACGCTCTGGACTTGGGACAGGGTGTATGAAGTCGGGATGGGGTGTATCGAGTTGGGATGGGATGTATGGTGTTGGGACAGGGTATATAGGGTTGGGATGGGACGTATGGCAATGGGACATGGTGTATGGAGTTGGGATGGGGTGTATCAATAACACAGGGGTGTATCAATAACACTGCTCCACCACACTGCCACACTATAATCTACCTGGGCTGCTTTGTTCCAAACACTACGGATGAATGTACTGTCTGTCGTGCTGTCTGTTGTTGTCTGTCTTGTCTGCACTTGTTGCCCCGTTTTGTATATTTTGTGTATTATGTTGTGTCTTATGTTGTCTTGTGTCTTGTCTTGTGTGCAGCACCAGGGTCCTGGAGGAACGTTATTTCGTTTCACTGTGTACGGTGTATATGGCTGAAATGACAATAAAATCCTACTTGACTTGACTTGAAGTTGGGAAAGAGTGTAAGGAGTTGGGATGGGATGTATGGAGTTGGGACAGGGTGTATGGAATTGGGATGGGGCGTATGGAGATGGGAAACTGTGTAAGGAGTTGTAAGGAGTGTAACTAGAGAACCTTTTACAGTAAATGCAAATCCATGGTCTGTAAATTGCATTTTATGTGCTGTTGAACTAACTAATCATTTGCATGCAGATGTGCCAGTTGTCTTTTACTTTACAGCTTTAGAGACCAAGTTAGGTCAAAGGGTTTTTCCAGTTCAGGTGGTTCCTTAATAGACTAGAGGTGAACCACAATATGGAACATAAATGTATAGGAAATATGGTAAAACCAGAATTAACATTGCCTCATCGGTTGTCCCAGATTCTTGTACCCTGAGTGAACACACACTGTCCAGCAGGGGGCAGACATAACCAGCACCCAGGGAGCAGTGATGGGATGGTTCTTTGCTATAGGGAACCTCAGCGTAACCTACTGTTCTGGGATTTGAACCCACTATCCTCCAAACTTGGGGTCCCTAAACACTAGGACACCATGTCATGTGGAACCCGAGAAAGCTGCAGGGGAGACTTATACATAGAGCTGTGCACACACTATTGTCTACAGTTGTCCTCTCCATTTTAAAACTCTGGAAGGAAAAGTGCACAGTGGGAATATTATGGGAAGATAGTTCCAGGTGGAGGAATCCTCATGATGGGACACCCTAAAAATTGTGAGATGTTGTGTGATGATATTGCAGGGATGCTCCCTAAGACACACCCTGAAGGCTAAGTTCACTCTGCAGGATTTTAGCCCTGATTCTTCCTTTGCCCAGTTTTTATAGATTGCTGAGAAAAGTCTTAGATTAAATGTATTTTCCAGTGATGGAACAGATGACAGGCTGTGTTTGCATGTCACCTTTGGTGCAACATCTGAAATCTTGACCATCACATGGAACAAAGGTTGCTGGCTGTTGGAGTGCAGTCAGAAAATCTGTGTGTCTATCTTCTTACACATGGAGAAGCAGAGTGTTTACTGAAGAGAGAGGTGTTAATAATATTGAAGCCCAGCATGTTTTAGAGATGTGAGCAGTGGGTTCCCAGGGGGTTTGGACTGATATCTGCACCCTAGTTTGAGAAGGAAAGTAAAAGTGTATGTTTTGTACTTATTCACAGAGACATTTCACCACTGAAGGGCCGTTGGAAGGAAACAGTTTCTTCACACCACCACATCATCAGTAGGACTGATGCTTCCGACAACCAACAGATGTCCAGAAACCCTGTATTGTGGAGACTGACCCAGCTGGGATGAGCTGCAGCCAAGGAGGACATAAAATTAGGGGGAGGGGTTTATCGTCTTTTTTTGTTGCTTATTGCGGAAGCATCTTAGATCTCTCTTCATGTTTTTCTGGAAGAAAATATAACTTGTGTACTGTAACCACTCATTTACCGTCATCTCCTTAAAAATCTTTGGGATGAAGCATATTTTGTAGAGTAGACAGGCTGGACGGAGGTTCCTCCTGGTGAAGGATCTTGTAATTTTGGACTCCCTGTCAATGATCAGAGTAAACCACACCCACTTCCGCTACAGCCAGCAAGGGGGACACTACAGACATCAAACCTGTCTGGAGATCAAGGTATGCAAGGTAGTGTGAGTGAGTAGGTCTAGGTGACAAGCCTTTGTTCAATGTGTTCACAGCCCTACGACTAATCCTGCTGGATGTCCTCTTTGCATTTCTGACACTTTGGAGCTCACCTGGTGACAGGTATTCACTTTACTAACAGGTGAGTGTTTGGGGACAGTTATAAAAGAGTTTAACTGTTGTGTAAACATCTGTTGAAACAGCAACCTTTGTCAATTCAGTTTCAGGAGTTTAATAGCTGCCTGTGAAAACCCTCAATGCCAAGGAGCTCCAGAGAGACTGTCCATCACTGACAGCACTGCAGTCTTGATCCCTCAGGTCTTTCTGTTCTGCATGAAAGTGAGACAGTAGTTCAATGATTTGTGAACAAACACATGTAACTAAACCAGTCTAAACACAAAGAGTTTCATTCTAACTAGCTTTAAAGTCAATATTCACCACCGTTATTTTTCAAAACAGCCTCAATTCTCTTAGACCTTTCTTTAAGTCAGGAAGACTTCTCCAGGCTTCTTGGAGGACGTTCCAAAGCTCTTTTTTGGACATTGGCTGTTCGCCGTTCTCTGTGGAGAACCCTAGGAGAAGATCTAGATCACTGGAAGCAAAAGGTGTAGAAATGAGGGGATCAAGGCTTGCACAGTGCTGTAGGACACACCAGATAAGAGGATCTGTTTATTTCTCTTTTGTAGCACCAGGGTCTTGGAGGAAAGTTATTTTGTCTCACTATACTATACACTATACAGTACTGTGTATATGGTTGAAATGACAAATGTCAAGTAGTCAAGCAGGTTTTTGTTATATTTTGTCACGTTCATTAACCTGTAGACACGGCTTTAAAGATCACACACTCAGCCTATGGGAAAGTAAACTCTTTATTCCCATCCTGCAATGTGAAGCATCTTCATATGAAAATAAAAGATCTGAAAATATATATGTTGTCCAGAAACCTCCCTCTGTCAGATGTTTGTAGAAGGTAACTTGGGTCAGTGGAAGGGAGAGAAAAAAAATACCCACACCACACACACCAAACACCCCAGATAAACAAACTAGAGAGGTAACACCATGAGTGTCATGGAATAAAAAGGCATAATAAATGAAAAAAAACATCACAGCTCTTTGCAGCATCTCTACTAAAACAAGACCAGATTGGCCTCAGGTTCTGATTGGCCAGTGGTTCTCTAGGAGGCAGAGCTTCATTGAACCAGTGTGACAGTACTGACAAACACCATCATCTTAAATCCTTGTGACTGTGCTTAGCCCCGCTCATTCACCGCAACAGCGGGACTAACCCCACCCCCAGGCCAGCAAATCCAGCAAAGGATATCAGAGCATTCTTCACTTTTGACTCTGGGTCCTGCTCATCGAAAAACTCTACAAAGCCATCCTGAAAAACGGCCACAATGTACATTTTGATCAATAACGGAATCCAGGACAAAAACAAGTCATTAAACTGAGCTATATAAATCATTTAACAAAGCTCCCACCATGGGTGAAGTGCCATGATTCCATTATAAAGTCTGGTTTCACAACCTGAACATCATGCTACAGTTATCAGCAAAAGGGAGAAAACCCACACCCGCAGGAGTCCTAATGTGTGGGCAGATTTCATGCTTTCTGGATTAGTTTAGTGAAGATCTAATGATGCTTGTTTTGTGCTAATTTGCATGTTGAGGCTGAAGCTGAGCAGAGATGTTATTTGCAGAAAACCAAGGTCCTCAGTAATGACTTTATCTTGTCTGGACACTTAAACTTCAGTGAAGTCTGGTTACCCAGCGAGTTCCTCATTTCTCCATTAGTATTTTAGTTGTTTCAGCTAATCTGGAGCTGCAGGTGGAGTCTCATTTTGGTTCTACTCACTCAGCCCTTGTTGTTGATGAGCCATTGGTGCTGGTGGGTGCTGAGGTACGATGAGAGTCTCAGTGCAATGTTCTCCACGCAGTACTCCCTGCCTTGCCTCCCTCATCTGGTGACTCAGAACCGCCCCCAGCACCACCAAGCTCATCACCCGGCCCCAGTTTGTGGTTCCGTCGCTGAACAGGCTTTCAGCCACAGTAGAGACCAGGTCCACACGGTTGTCCTGGTCATCCAGACACAGATGCATGATCATGTCTGAGGCGGGGCGAAAGAAATAAATAAACCACCACAGGCTGTCACACTACCAACTAGCTGACTGATAAACATGTTTATCCCATCAACCAAAAAACAACAAAAAAAACCCCCATCCATCATGGGATGAATGAATAGGATGAAAGAAGTTAATATACAGATTTAAGTATTACTGAGCATCACAAACCATACTGTATTATGAGCTCTGGAGTATTACAGAGTAAAGAGTGATTAAAGAGTATTAGAGTACTAGAGTATGATACCGTTATTAGAGTATTAAATGAAAACAATCACATTAACAGACATGAGGATTATATTATTTTAGCATTACCTAACAGTTAGGTCCTTTCTTGTCAGATTATAATACGGAGTTCGCTGGAGTCACAGTTCTGCACTCCATAAATTCATGGTCTGAAAACTGGATCTTCTGCAGGAGCTGCAGCTACCAAGATTAACAAAAGCTCCGCCCACTCAAACAGAACCACCACCATTAGCTCACCAACCTTCCAACTACAAACACTAATGGACTCTTATTGTGACTCATACTTTACTGGAAGTCATCGCTCCTGGGGGTCAACTCCCTAACCACTAAACCACCACTGCCCCAACATGGTTGCATTTAATAATGTGAAAGTAATTTAACTTCATTGTCTTGTAAATTGCAATTATATTTATTTTAAATTTTAATTAATTGTAACATACGAGCCTCTACTACCAGGGTGGGGAACTCTGAACATCAGACTCTTAAATGAGAACCAACTCTTCATCCCCAGCTCCACTCATACACCCGTATCAGCTCCCACACCAGCTCCACTGTATCTACCCATACACCTGTATCTGCTCACACACCTGTATCTGCTCACACACCTGTACCTGCTCATACACCTGTATCTGCTCACACACCTGTACCTACACATAAACCTGTATCTGCTCATACACCTGTATCTGCTCACACACCTGTACCTGCTCATACACTTGTATCTATCTGCTTCCTGCTGTTTGCACACAGTTATTTGTTAGGACTATTTATATTTTGCACTTTGTACTTTAAAAAAAATCACTTAACACTCACTAAAACACTGCACTACACGTTCATGTACACACTGGCTCTATGTTTGTGGGATAAATGTTTCCTGTCCTCTGTTGTGCAATTGTTTTTGCAATGATGGTTGTCTTACTGCACTTGTCTTGTGTTCTATGTGATGTTAGACATTCTTATGTGTAGCACCAGGGTTCTGGAGAAACATTGTTTCATTTCACTGTGTACTGTGTAGATGATTGAAATGACAATAAAAACCTACTTGTAAAAAGCACAACATAAATAAAATTGACCCTAACCCTAACCCTGACTATTTTTTAATCCTCTTTTGACACTCCACCCCAGCTACATTAAAGATACTTACCATTTTATCCAAAGAAAATTGCCCCTGCTTATGCCAGCATGTTCATTGCAGAATGGGAGGTTACAGCCCTATCTCAATGCTCCAAACAACCATGCCATTATTTTAGATAGTTATATTATATTTGGGGAGTCTGGACCTATTCAAAAATCAAGCGAAATCAGAGAGATGCAGCACAACCAATTTACTGAAGAGTTTCAGCAGGTGTGGTCCCGTGGGAGCAGCTCCAAATGCTCATCCAAACTCCGGACTTTAAATACATTTCATTCACCTTTAAAATTTACATAACTCCATCTGGGTTTTCCACCAATAATATTCAATGCTGTCATGATTGAAACCTCAGTTCCCCCACCTTTGCCCCTTTCCCACCATTAGACTTAGGCCTTCTCACTGTTATCTTCCTGCCCGATCTACCACCTATATTTCAAGGCATTCCTCTGATCCAGCCTCCCACTTATAAGTGCATTCCTGATTTTTACAACGGCAATTAGCCCACATTCCTTGTTACAAAATAGTAAACAGAGAAGAGGAATTCTGTGTCTGGGAAGGTTCAGGTACTTGCGATCTTCTGGGGTCAGACCCAGGCCAACAAACTCTGTGAACTCAGTAAAGTGAGGCACTGTGAGACAGGGACAAAAGTAAAGGGATTTTCACTATAAAAGAGACTGATACACATGCCTTGCTCCACAAATGGAGCTTACATTCGAGGCATACATTTGCAGGCCTTGTCAAATCTCAACTAACCTTCTACCTTTCCCTCCTTTTTACAATCTGACCCGAACTCTTTGTGTATGTGCCAAATCTTTATGTGTCATGAATTTGCAATAAATTTGTTATACTCAAATTCCCTCTGTATTCTCATTTTTCTGTTCCCTATATATGTGTGTGTGTGTGTGTGTGTGTGTGTGTGTGTGTGTGTGTGTGTGTGTGTGTGTATGCTGGTGTGTGTGTGGTACTAATCATCAGTAGAAGACTGGGCGCTCATTTAAGGTCTGTTTGCCCCAGACCACCGTCCCTACGTGTTGTCCTAGTGGACCCAGGGGGGCTTCATTGTTTACGTACGATGTTCTCTTGTTTAGTTTAGGAACTTCCCTATATTTTCCTTTTTACCATCATGATCACTGTCCCCCATGTACCGCATGTGTGTTATCTTTTTTTTACATTTTTTGCTCTAAGACTATGTTTTTCTCTTCACTTGCGCAGGAACCATGTTTAAGGGGGTTGTGGGGTTCTTCCTGAACCATGCTGATGGAAGTCGCTGTCCCTGTCAGTGGAACATTTTGCTGTTTTTGAGGTGCAGGAAAGTTCCTTTTAACTTTTATCTTAAAGGGACTTTAATGTTGGCAGCATGACTGGTGAATGTAGAGAATTAGCTGATATGATGGAGAGAAGGAAGGTTGACATTTTGTGTGTACAAGAGACTAGATGGAAGGGTAGTAAGGCCAGGTGTATTGGAGGAGGGTTTAAATTGTTTTATTATGGTGTTGATAGAAGAAGGAATGGGGGAGGGGTTATCCTGAAGGAAGAGTATGTGGAGAGTGTTTTTGAGGTGAAAAGAGTGTCAGGGAGGGTGATGAGTTTGAAGCTGGAAGTTGAAGGTGTGATGATGAATGTTCAATTTCAATTTCAATTTCAATTTATTCTTGTATAGCGCTTTTTACAACGGAGTTGCCCCAAGGCAAGGCAAGCCAATCTTGGTTTGTTTTTTACAGCCGTGCACTGTGATTCATTAGCTTCCTGAGCTTTGTCCCCAGGGACCGCACTTCTGCAGTACGTCGATGATTTTCTGATTGCAGCACCCAGCCAATCACAGCGTAGAGAAGACACACTGTCTCTACAAACCATTTGGCTGAGAACGACCACAAGGTTGGTTGGTGGTGGTCCAGTGGTAGGATACTTGCCTATGGACCTATGGCTCAAGAGGTCCCAGGTTTGAATCCTACCTCTGGCACTACCACCACTGGGTCCCTGAGCAAGACCCTTAACCCTGAGTTGCTCCAGGGGGGCTGTCCCTGTAATTAGGACATGTAAGTTGCTCTGGATCAGAGTGTCTGCTAAATGCCGTAAATGTAAATGTAAGGTCAGTCTGCCTAAGGTTCAATTTGTTAAACATCAAGTGACATTTTTGGGTCACATTATCTCACCACAAAGTAAATCACTTTCAAATAAGAGTGCTGACCATTCATGCTATACCCGGACATGTGACTAAGAAGCAGTTAACGTATTTTCTGGGAATGTGTTCCTATTGCGGGGGGGTGGGGTGTTTCTGTGTAAGTGTTAGAGGGGTGAAGTTGAGAGGGCATTGCAGTGAGTGGGAACAAGGGGGGG
>JABMDN010018445.1:0-13761 GCA_017165825.1 Hepsetus odoe
AAAAGTGAAAGTGACTACCCTTGTCATTGCGAGGTCACGGCACAGCACACATGAACCACAACGAAATTGGACCTCTGCATTTTACCCATGCACACTCAAACCCGTGCAGCAGTGGGCAGCTATTGAAAGCGCCCGGGGAGCAGTGACGGGGACGGTACCTTGCTCAAGGGTACCTCAGGGCAACCTATTGGGAAGGAGTTTGAACCTCCGATCCTCCGATCATGTGGCTAACGCCCTAACCGCTAGGCCACCGCTGCCCCAGATCTGAGAACAGTTCTATATCAATGCCAACTGATCTGAGCATAGCCTTTAACAAATACCTACTGATGTAAACAATTTAAAAGCAAATTATATTGATCTGCTCTGCTCAATAAATACTATACAGTTCTAGAGCAACACCTGACCTGAAAACAGCTCTATGGAGACAGATGGAGCGTTTTGGATTTTTCATACTGATCTGAGGTCAGTCTGATAGCAAAATTTGGACTTCTGTACTGTAATAAAAACTGATCTGAGGACTGTTATACTGTAATGCATGCTGATTTAGCATAACGCACACATCTGTTTGGAATGGATGAAGAAGAGTGAAAGGAGTGATCTGCGATAGACAGGTACCAGCAAGAGTGACAGGGAAGGTTTACAGGACGGTATTGAGACAAGCTATGTTATACGGGTTGGCAATGGTGGACTGGAAGTGGAGCTGGAGGCGTCAGAGTTAAAGATGCTGAGATTTGCATCGAGAGGTATGAGAATGACAGGATTAAAAATTAGGACATTCAAGGGACAGCTTAGGTTGGACGGTTTGGAGACGAATCACGGCGTCTTCTCAGACCAGAATGTGCTTTTTCTGCAAAACAGCAGCGCAACAGTCTTGAACTGCAGCGTTTAGCAAGTATTTCTTGGCGGTAAAGAACAACAAAGCTCCACCGCACAAACACTTCCAGCAAACAGAAGTGAGAAGTGTCTTCTCGGCCGATCTTTGGTGTGGTTGAAGGTTGAGTCAGACAGCGGCGGCAATTTAAATGCACGGCCATGTAGTGCAGCTTGGGTGTGACCTGCCGAAATGTCTTCCCCTTGCCTTTAGGTTGTCCATCAAGCACAGAGCAGGTCGAGGGTCCAAAGCCGCTGGTCTTGCTGTCTTCCAGGCGAGTCCATTTGTCATCTGTGGAAGAGGTGGACCCTTTAATTAAAGTGGAGTGCTGCTGTTGATAAATGTCAAGCAATAAATAATAGCGCGTGGAGACTCGCTGAGCTTTCTCTTCCACCCGGACGAGAATCGGAAAAGTCTCAAACGCCTGCAATGGATGGTTGTTTGTTGTGGAGGACGAAACCACAGCTCAGCAGTTTATTTTAGTCTTCCAAACCAGTTGTTACCCATGTCCTGTCCTGTGCAAAAGTCTTGAGTACTTCATTTCCTTCTATTTTTTAGGAAAATGAGACAGAAGGTCTCAAACTGTAACTCCAGTATAAACACAAAGAGAGCTTCATTCTAACCAGCTTTAAAGTCAGTATTCATCACCACCACCGTTATTCTTCAGCACAGCCTCAACTCTCTTAGACCAGCTGACTTCTTTAAGTCAGGAACACTTCTCCAGGCTTCTTGGAGGACGTCCCCAAGCTCTTCTTTGGACGTCGGCTGCCTTTTATTTGCTGTTGATGTGATGGGAGCTTATTTCTGCATATTTTGCTTCCAGACTTTCTTGTATTTTTAATGTGTTGTTGAGGGACAGTTCTCCAGATCTTCCTGAAGGACAGTGTTGTTGTCTTTCATTCTCAGTCCAGTCTCTGTTCCTGAGCAGTTCTCCAGATCTTCCTGAAGGACAGTGTTGTTGTCTCTCATGTTCAGTCCAGTCTCTGTACCTGAGCAGTTCTCCAGATCTTCCTGAAGGACAGTGTTGTCGTCTTTCATGTTCAGTCCAGCCTCTGTACCTGAGCAGTTCAAATCCTGCAAATGCAATGTCTGGCTCTTTGGAAGTCAGATATGAAGAAATTAGTTGAAAATCAGCAATCATAAATTAAGCAATTAGATAATACTTTTACACTAAATAGGAATTAGAAGGTTTTTTTTTTTTAACATTAGAAATCAAAAAATCAAAATAAACCTGGAAACAGAAGACGAGGTCCTCTTAGAGGAGTCTTCTTGAGGGCTGAGAGGGACGCCCCTGTTCTGACAGTGCTTGGGAGCTCGTTCTACCACCTGAGAACCAAGAAAGAGAAAGTTCTGGACTAAGATCTCCTTGTGTGGCGGCACTGACAGGTGACGTTCCTCAGAAGAAGGAGGAGTATAAGCCTCTATGACTGAGTTTAAATAGTTGGGAGCAGATCCAGCAATCTATAGGCCAGAGTCAGTGACTTGAGTCAAAGCTAAAACAGAATCCATCAGTTCCTCCTCCAGAAGCCTCTCCGAATCTCAGAGAAGCCCTGCCGTGAGTATGCGGAGAGCACGGAGGTGAAATTAGAGATGGAAATGGCGAGCGCTGATATGGACAACAGCGCTGACCTCGGAAGATTTTTCTCCACTGTTTACAGCGAATGGTAATAATACATTATTCATGCCACTATGATGAGAACATTTTCTTACTGAATTACATTCCAGCCCTGAAATCGTTCATTTAGAAGGTCACGTTTCACATCTCGGAAAGCGGCTCGCTTGTTTTTCTGACACCGCCGTCACCTTTCGCTTCCTCCCTGGAAACGTGGCGAGTCCCTCTCGCTCTGTATTCCCGCGCCGCGCTCTAAAAGCAGCTCATTTTACAGCGTTTATCAGAATGCTTAATCTTGACCTTTAAGGATCTAAAATTATCTCTTTCATTCTCCCTCGTTCCCCATCTTCTAAAGCCTCTCGAGTGTGTCGAGGATTCCACTGATGTCTGCTCTAAGACCCCTTGTCCTCCTTTTTTCTCTCTCTCTTTCTCTCGTTCTTTTGTGCCCGTCACTCAGAGGAAACTTGTCTGATTATGGCATCCCCTTCCTCCCCGTCCTTCTGCCTTGATCTCCTAAATCTCTTCCGTCTGTTTCTGGATCTGTGGGCTCGCTCAAGTGCTACTGTCCCCGGGTTTCGTCTCGGGGCCCCGAGTCATTTCTTTGGGTCTTATGGTGTGCCACAGGGACCTATGTTTGGCCCACTTTGCTTCTCTTTTTTAAGTGATGTTTAAGAGCTACAATGCAGCCAATCAAAGCTTTCAATGAATGAAAGATGCAGCGTGTAGTGCTGTCGCATCACAGCGAGAAGGTCCTGGGTTTGAGGCCTGGTCCTTTCTGTGTGGACATGTTCTTCCTGCGTCTGTGAGTGTTTCCTCCAGGAGTTTCCTCCCACTGTCCAAAGACCTGGAGATGATAAATTGTCCAATCGGTGTGAGTGTGTGTGTTTGTTTTTCGTGTCTGCCTTGCAGTGGACTGGAGACCTCCAGGCTGTGTCCCCGGCTTTTGTCCTGTGAGAGCTGGACAGGACAGACTCCAGCAGCTCTAAACAGGACAAGCGGCTCAGAAAATGGGTTTTTGCCTCCAAACTGGCAAAAATAAAGTATCTGAAAAGCCACATCAGTGCAACCCTGATCACTAATGTTCCATGAAGTTCTTTCCTTCTTTTTCCTTCAAACTCACTTCCACACGAGTTCCAGTTACATTATGTGGTCTAACTCCTGTTTTGGTTCAGTTGATCGTCTGACTGCGTGTAATTTGGATCTATTACCCTCCTGAAACAACTGTTTGGTGTGGGCGAACCCTGGCAGTCTCTTTAATCTTACTTCCCATCCGTCTCCAGCTGACCCCATGATGTATGAAAGATTCTTTCCATTAATTATTTTCTTTTCTACCTCCAAATGGCTTAAAGAGTAATCCCTAATGTTTACGCCTCATTAATACCCTTAACCCACTTCACCCTTACATTCATCTGCCTCTTAATTGCATGGCTGCCATGTATTACACTTAAAAGTGATCAAAAATCAAGGACATCTATGGTTTGGGCCTCAATCTGGAGAGTTCGCTTCTTCATTCCAGCCCAGCTCAGGTGCAACATAAAGGCTACGGGACAGCGGCGTAACCCAGTGCTCTACCATTCGCCTTGATGTCCACTCATCCCACTTGTCCTTCTCCCTGTCCATATGTGGCAGCCTAGCTAATTAGCACAAGACAAGCTGGCAGAGCTTCCAGCACCACCGGCAGCAGGAGCATCTCCATGCATAAACCAACACCAGGACCTCACGCTTGACTGCTTTCCAGAAGGGTTAGCGTCAGCAACCATGGATTCATGCAGCTTGGCCTTCATTACACATCAAGGGTAAGGTGCAATTAGCAGCAGCCGCTAGCTCCCGCTAGTTTGTAATGATCTTAACACGTCCACTTAACCGAAGCCACTGTAAACGAAGCTCTGAGCCGCAGCTTGGCAACAGTTTTTTGCCCTCAAAATGAGAACATTTTCTATTTTCTATCTTAAATGAGGAACAAAAACATTTTGGTTTGGGGAGGGTGGAAACGTATGGGCCAGTGGACAGATGGTTGTGGGTTCAAGTCCCAGAAGAGTAAGTGAAAGTGACTGTGCCATTAGGAACACACAGCATAGCACACAGTGAAGCACGATGAAATGCTCAGTGAAAGGAAGCCATTCATCCAGTGCCCGGGGAGCAGTGATGGGGACGATATCTTGTTCAAGGGAACTTTATGGAAACCTACTGGTCTGGATCCACAACACTCCAGTGATGGATTTAAACACTAGGCCATCACTGCCCCACCTCAGTGGGTTCTCTTGGGGTACCATCCCCAACAGTGTTCCCCGGGCACTGGATGTATGGCTGCCCACTGCTCTCTCTCTCTTTGTCTGTCTGTCTCTCTCACTTGCTTTTTGTCTCTCCTCTGGACATATCCAAACTAAGACAGTGTCACTTCTCCGGCTTTGTCTCCAAATCTTTCAACCTGAGCAGTCCCTCTAATGTACTCGTGCAAATCTCAGTATCTTTAACTCTGACACCTCCAGCTCCACCACCTACTTTTTCCAGCATCTCCCACCTGTATAATATAGCTGGTCTCACTACTGTCCTGTAAACCTTTCGTTTCTTTCTTGCTGGTTCCCATCTGTCACAGATCACTCCATCCACTCTTCTCCACCCATTCCAACCTGCCTGCACACTCTTCTTCACCTCTCTACCACACTCGCCGTTACTCTGAAGCTAAACCCCCCAACCTTTACCACCTCCACTGCCTGCATCCTCACCACTCCGCTGTCCTCACTTTCATTCACACTCATTCTGTCTTAGTGCTACTGACTTTCATTCCTCTCTGGAGCATTCCTCTACCTCTCCAGGGTCTCCTCAAGCTGCTCTCACTGCAGATCACAATGTCATCAGCAAACATCTTGTCCACAGGGACTCCTGTTTACTCTCGTCTGTCCCTCCAAGACATCGTAGCCTTGCAGTGGTGTGGAGCCTCAATTTTTGAAAACGAGCAGAAAATACCCTTCTGCTACGTCTTTTGTCTCCCTCACTCTTCATTCTGATAAAACCTGTGTGTGTGTGTGTGTGTGTGTGTGTGTGTGTGTGTGTTTCTTCACCCCTGCCTTCTAGAAGAGGTCAAATATTATGTGACCACCCATTAAATTTTAGCGCTGCTCGCAGCCCTGTGAATTTTATTTTAAATGAAGGTATGATATTTGTTTAGAGAGCGGTGGAAAAGAGAGAAATACACGAAGGAGTATAAAAGCTTGACCTTCGCGCACCTGAAGGAACTTCTTCTGAAAGGATCCACGCCGGAGCGACGCTGAATGCCAAACATCCCATTAAAGGCCCAGGACAAAAGATACGGTTGCTGGAGAGACGGCTGCTTTTCACGGTGGACGTGTGTGTGTGTGTGTGTGTGTGTGTGTGTGTGAGTGTGAGTGTGAGACACATATACACACACACTTTCGTTTCTATACAATATCAAGTTTTCACCTTTATCTGTCTCCTCAACACTGTTTGTAAACACTCGTTTACAAAATACTCAACAAAGAGTATCATTTACACTGCTTGCATCATTTATTTCAAATAACTGCTCATGAATCACTTTTCATTCTGTAGCAACTATAAATGATTCACTAGTTTATATTATTCACTATCTACACTAAATAATTCAGTTCCATATCTACCATTAATGATTCAGTATTGACTATAAATGATTCAGTATTCATATTAAACTATTCAATATCTACTATAAATGATTCAGTATCTACATTAAATGATTCAGTATCTATTATAAATGATCCTGTATCTATTATAAAGGATTCAACATCTACTATAAATGATTCAGGATCTTTTATAAATTATTCTGTATCTATTATAAATGATTCAGCATCTACTATAAATGATTCAGGATCTTTTATAAATGATCCTGTATCTATTATAAGTGAGTCAACATCTACTATAAGTGATTCAGTATCTATATTAAATGATTCAACATCTGCTATAAATGATTCAGCGTCTATATTAAATGATTCAGTATCTACTATAAATGATTCCTTATCGAACAACATGTCTCTGCTCGTCTTCTCAGAACATCAAGCACTGCTCGCCTTGAACGCCCACCACTGAAGAGAAGAGGAAGACTTGCATCGAGACTCTTCTCAGTCCTGGTTCCTCAGTGGTGGAACCAACTCCCCCTGATGGTCAGAACTGCAGAATCCCTCGCTGTCTTCAAACATCGATTAAAGACTCACCTGTTTAATATCTACTATAAACGATTCAGTATCTACTATAAATGATTTAGTTTCTACTATAAATGTTTTAGCTTCTACTATAAATGATTCTGTATCTAGTATGAATGATTCAGTATCTAGAATAAACGATTCAGTATCTTCATTAAAGGATTCAATATCTACTATAAATGATTCCATATCTAGTATTAATGATTCAGAATCTAGCATAAATGATTCAGTATCTTCATTAAACGATTCAATATCTATGATAAATGATTCAGTATCAAGTATAAATGATTTGGCTTCTATTATAACTGATTCTGTATCTAGTATGAATGATTCAGTATCTAGAATAAATGATTCAGTATCTTCATTAAAGGATTCAATATCTAGAATAAATGATTCTGTATCTAGTATGAATGATTCAGTATCTAGAATAAATGATTCAGTATCTTCATTAAAGGATTCAATATCTACTATAAATGATTCCATATCTAGTTTAAACGATTCAATATCTACGATAAATGATTCTGTATCTAGTATAAATGATTCAGAATCTAGCATAAATGATTCAGTATCTATAAATGATTCAGTATCTATAAATGCTATAAATGATTCACTCCTTTTTTATACATTACAGATGAAAAGAAGAATAAAATCGATGTAGACGATAGTACTGAGTGTTTACTGATGATCTCTCCATTAATTATCAGCTTCATTAATAAGATGTTCTCGCTTGTTAATTAGCTCTGCTGTAAAGTTCCTCTCCAAGGCCAGGGCAGATCACTGATCTCAGATCAGTGTGTGGCTCTGATCCTGAATTTCAGCTCTTCATCTCCCTCACACACACACACACACACACACACACACACACACACACACACTGCTGTGTTTTGTGGTAACCTGCCACTGACCTCAGCCTGATAATGACTCTCCGGTTGTGGGATCACAGCTGGAGGACGTGTGTCTTTGTGCAGTTCTCTCAGTGTTCCTTCATCGTGACCTTCAGCTGTTCAGATGTTCTACCAGGAACCAAATATACACAGTGTATAGACGTTAACAGGACAGAAGTCTAGATCTCTCTCTCTCTCTCTCTCTCTCTCTCTCTCTCTCTCTCTCTCCAAGATAGGCCACACACACACACACACACACAAACAGTTTATTAGCACCAGTCCACCTGTCATGTCTTTGGAAGGAAACCAGACACGGGGAGAACTTGTCCGCATGCAGAAAGAACCTTTACTGGGACTAGAACCCACAACCTTCTCCCTGAGCGGGGACAGCACTAACCACAGCACCACTATGCCATCCTGTTCTAAATATTATCATGTCCAGATTTGTGTGTCAGTGGTTCCGGTTCTGCCTGATTGGGCCGTGAGCTCTGTCCGGACTCGGGCTCCAGCTCGACGCCTGTGCAGAGCTTTTCAGAGAGGCTGTCTATGATTTATTCCCACCATTATTACATCCCGAAGACTGCTTTCCCTTTCGACACAAAAAACAGCAGACTAATGGCTATGAGTCACACAGGTCGGTTCTAGATAAAGGTTCTTAACATCTAAAGGGAGGTTAGGATTCCTTCCTGCCACCACCTTTCAGAAGTATTGTAGTGTTTACAACACGTTAAGCTGCGCCAAAGCCAAGCTCATACTTCATCTAGATATACAGGAACCTGTGCGTGTGTGTGTGTGTGTGTGTGTGTGTGTGTGTGTGTGTGTGTGTGCTGGGATGAAGCCTGGCCACAATATCCTCCTTTCTGACGGATCGTTTCTGTCCAAACACGAGATAAAGAAAAGCCTGAGAGCTTTCACTGCTGTCAAATCTGTCCCTGAACACACACACACACACACACACACACACACACACACACACACACACACACACACAGACCATCACAGCTGTCATCTCTCTCAAAAAATGATCCCTGGCCAGATACATGGCAAGAGACACACACACTCATGTGCGAATGCAAAAGTGGCAAAAATCTCTACTATCAATTATGCAACATCCACCCACCTCACACACACACACACACACACACACACACACACACACACACGCACACACGCACACCCCATCTCTCTCTCTGATGAAGTTCACTGGCCAGAAATCTTGCATGTCATTGCAGCCTCATCACTCTGGAATATTTTCTGAAATCATCCGCCTCCATGTCTTCCTGTCCTCTGCATCCTGCTCGTTCACGCCGTCCCCCAGCATGTCCTCTCTCACCACGTCCATAAACCTCTTCATCCCCCCTCTTCTCTTATTTTTCTCTCATCTTTTTTTTTTTATTCCATTAAAAAAAAAAACAACTAACATAAGCTCCGCCCACAAACATGAAGTGAAATGGAATTGTGAAGGAAGGTGACTGGCTTGTTCTGAAGGGTCAAGAAAAAGCAGCTGAATTCACAATTTTTAGGAAGCATATGGGTGTGTGAGCGCTCCTCTGTGCACACACACACACACACACTCACACACTCACACACACACACATACCCTGCTGTGAGACATTATGAGTTGGACAAAATTGGGGCTCTTTGAGTGTGTGTGTGTGTGTGTGTGTGTGTGTGTGTGTGTGTGGTCGGGCTAGCAAGATGTTCTGATGCTATCGAAGAGAGAGAGCACAAATAGCGGATTATACTGAGGAGATAAGACTATCAACCCTTATTAAACACTCTCTCTCTCTCTCATAAATCACCCTCACTGCTCACCGACACACACAGAGCATAACACACACCCTGCGACCAATTACGGAACGATAAATCCCGAGACACTCAGCTCCAAACACTAATAGGGCGATAGAATTACTCGCTGCTAATCTGCTCAATCGAATGAATCCTGAACGCCGTTAAACATAATTCATCACCTGTTTAACCTCCTCTAATCCTCGCTGTGTAATGCTATTAGCGCTGTTGTCCTCCCTTTCTGTGTGGAGTGGACATGTTGTCCCTGTGTCTTTGTGTTTTTTCTTGCAGGAGCTCCGGTTTCCTCCCACCGTACAAAGACTTGGGCATCAGGGGGATCGGAAATGCTAATTTGCCCACAAGGTGTGAGTGTGTGTGTATGTTTGTCCTGTGATGGACTGACAACCTGTCCAGGTTTTCTGCCTTTTGCAGAATTCCATGTCCTGATTACAGGGACAGGGTTAAGGGTCTTGCTCAGGGGTCTTGCCAGAAGTGGGATTCAAACCTGGGACTTCTTGAGCCATAGGTCCATAAGCAAGCATCCTACCACTAGACCACCGCCATCCCACACAAGTCAGTAGCCGTCCATTAACTATTGGCCAGCTAAGTAACATACAATCCCTGTGGTTGAACGAGTCAGAATGAGTCAATATCCACACCGACTCCTCTAAGAGCCAAAAGTCCAGTTTGTTTTCCTTGAAAAACTGGGTCTTCAGATGATGCCTGAGGACAGAAGGGATTAAGCAATACTGACCACATGGAGAAATTTGTTCTTGCACCAAAGAACTGGGACTGAAAAGAGTCGCTTTCTGGGTCTTCTTCAAGGCAAGGAGTGCTTGACATTCTGAGGGGACAGAAAAAGACATTTTGCTTGACTAATGCCATCAAATAATGAGGTTCAAGACCAATCTTGGCCGTTAAGGCAAATGTTCAGGATTTAAACCTGATGCCAGCAGCCACACGGAGCCAGTGCAGGTCCAGTAGAAGCAGAATATTAAAGTTGTCTTCGATGGTTGCAGCACTCTGGACCAAAACCCAGAGAACAGAAGGTTCTTTGGTGCGTATAAGGAGGAGGGGAGAGTGGAGTTCAGGGTGTGTGGAGTGTGTGTCCGTGATGGAGAACTAGTAGAGACGGTGATGAAAGTGAAGCGGTGAAGTTCATGTGGATTATTTTCAGTAGATTGTTTTTATTGGCCCCTCCTTGAACCGCCACCTTATCGTGGTGGAGGGGTTTGCGTGTCCCAATGATCCTGGGGGCTATGTTGTCCGGGGCTTTATGCCCCTGGTAGGGGCACCCAAGGCAAACAGGTCCTAGGTGAGGGAAGAGACAAAGAGCGTTTCAGAGGACCTCTGATGATGCATAAAAACCTTGGAAGACGTTCTCCCTCGCCCGGACGTGGGTCACCGGGGCCTCCCTCTGGAGCCAGGCCTGGAGGTGGGGCCCGCTGGCGAGCGCCTGGTGGTCGGGCCTTCACCCATGGGGCCCGGCCGGGCTTAGCCCGAAGAGGCAACGTGGGTCCCCCTTCCCATGGGCTCACCACCTGTGGGAGGGGCCAAAGAGGTCGGGTGCATTGTGAGCTGGGCGGTGGCCGAAAACGGGGGCCTTGGCGGTCCGATCCTCGGCTGCAGAAGCTGGCTCTAGGGACGTGGAATGTCACCTCTCTGGTGGGGAAGGAGCCTGAGCTAGTGCGCGAGGTTGAGCAGTTCCAGCTAGATATAGTTGGACTCACCTCGACGCACAGCTTGGACTCTGGAACCAGTCTCCTTGAGAGGGGCTGGACTCTTTTCCACTCTGGAGTTGCCACCGGTGAGAGGCGCAGAGCAGGTGTGGGCATACTTATTGCCCCACGGCTTGGCGCCAGTACATTGGGGTTTACCCCTGTAGATGAGAGGGTGGCGGCCCTCCGCCTTCGGGTCGGGGGACGGGTCCTTAGTGTTGTCTGCGCTTATGCGCCAAACAGCATTCTGGACTACCCACCCTTTCTGGGGTCTCTGGAGGGGGCGCTAGAGAGCGTCCCTCCTGGTGACTCTATCGTTCTGCTGGGGGACTTCAATGCTCACGTGGGTAATGACAGTGACACCTGGAAGGGCGTAATTGGGAGGAATGGCCCCCCCGATCTGAACCAGAGCGGTGTTTGGTTATTGGACTTTTGTGCTCGTCACGGATTGTCCATAACGAACACCATGTTCAGGCATAAGGATGTCCACATGTGCACCTGGCACCAGGACACCCTAGGCCGCAGTTCAATGATCGACTTTGTGGTCGTGTCATCGGACTTGCGGCCCCATGTCTTGGACACTCGGGTAAAGAGAGGGGCGGAGCTGTCAACCGACCATCACCTGGTGGTGAGTTGGCTTCGTTGGTGGGGGAGGATGCCGGTCAGACCTGGTAGGCCCAAACGTATCGTGAGGGTCTGCTGGGAACGTCTGGCAGAGTCCCCTGTCAGGACAAGCTTCAACTCCCACCTCCGTCAAAGCTTTAACCACGTCCCGGGGGAGGTGGGGGATATTGAGTCTAAATGGACCTTGTTCCGCACCTCCATTGTCAAGGCGGCTGACCGGAGCTGTGGCCGGGAGGTGGTCGGTGCCTGTCGCGGTGGCAACCCTAGAACCCGTTGGTGGACACCAGCGGTGAGGGATGCCATCAAGCTGAAGAAGGAGTCCTACCGGGCCTTTTTGACCAGTGGGGCTCCGGAGGCAGCTGATAGGTACCGACAGGCCAAGCGGAATGCGGCTCTGGTGGTTGCTGAGGCAAAAACTCGGGCATGGGAGGAGTTTGGAGAGGCCATGGAGAAGGACTTCCAGACGGCTTCGAGGAAATTCTGGTCCACCATCCGGCGTCTCAGGAGGGGAAAGCAGTGCACGGTCAACGCAGTGTATAGTGGGGATGGTGCGCTGCTGACCTCGACTCGGGACGTTGTGGGTCGGTGGGGGGAGTACTTCGAAGACCTCCTTAATTCCACCAACATGCCTTCCGAGGAGGAAGCAGAGCCTGGGGACATCGAGGTGGACTCTTCCATCTCTGGGGTCGAGGTTGCCAAGGTGGTCAAAAAGCTCCTTGGTGGCAGGGCTCCGGGAGTGGATGAGATCCGCCCAGAGTTCCTCAAGGCTCTGGATGTTGTAGGACTGTCATGGCTGACACGCCTCTGCAACATCGCATGGACATCGGGGACGGTGCCTCTGGATTGGCAAACCGGGGTGGTGGTCCCCCTCTTTAAGAAAGGGGACCGGAGGGTGTGTTCCAATTATCGAGGGATCACACTTCTCAGCCTCCCGGGGAAAGTCTATTCAGGGGTCCTGGAAAGGAGGGTCCGTCGGATAGTCGAACCTCAGATCCAGGAGGAGCAATGTGGTTTTCGTCCAGGTCGCGGAACAGTGGACCAGCTCTACACCCTTAGCAGGGTCCTGGAGGGTGCATGGGAGTTTGCCCAACCAGTTTACATGTGCTTTGTGGACTTGGAGAAGGCATTCGACCGTGTCCCTCGGGGGCTCCTGTGGGGGGTACTCCGGGAGTATGGGGTATCGGATTCCCTGTTAAGGGCTGTCCGGTCCATGTACAACCGGTGTTAGAGCTTGGTCCGCATTGCCGGCAGTAAGTCGAACCTGTTCCCGGTGAGGGTTGGACTCCGCCAGGGCTGCCCTTTGTCACCGATCCTGTTCATAACTTTTATGGACAGGATTTCTAGGCGCAGCCAGGGCGTTGAGGGGGTCCGGTTTGGTGGGCTCAGGATTGGGTCTCTGCTTTTTGCAGATGACGTTGTCCTGTTGGCCTCATCATGCCGTGACCTTCAGCACTCTCTGGATCGGTTCGCAGCCGAGTGTGAAGCGGCTGGGATGAGAATCAGCACCTCTAAATCTGAGGCCATGGTCCTCAGTCGGAAAAGGGTGGAATGCCCTCTCAGGATTGGGAGTGAGACCTTGCCCCAAGTGGAGGAGTTTAAGTATCTTGGGATCTTGTTCACGAGTGAGGGTAAAATGGAGCGGGAGATCAACAGGCGGATCGGGGCAGCGTCCGCAGTGATGCGGGCTCTGCATCGGTCCGTCATGGTGAAGAAGGAGCTGAGCCAGAAGGCAAAGCTCTCAATTTACCAGTCGATCTACGTTCCCACCCTCACCTATGGTCACGAGCTGTGGGTAGTGACCGAAAGAACGAGATCGCGAATACAAGCGGCCGAAATGAGTTTCCTCCGCAGGGTGTCTGGACTCTCCCTTAGAGATAGGGTGAGAAGCTCAGCCATCCGGGAGGGGCTCAAAGTAGAGCCGCTGCTCCTCCGCATCGAGAGGAGTCAGATGAGGTGGCTCGGGCATCTGATTAGGATGCCCCCTGGACGCCTCCCTGGTGAGGTGTTCCGGGCACGTCCCACCGGAAAGAGACCCCGGGGAAGACCCAGGACACGCTGGAGAGACTATGTCTCT
>JABMDN010018448.1:0-12341 GCA_017165825.1 Hepsetus odoe
ACCCGTGTACAAACAGCAGCTTCTACATGATTGATGGAGGTTCTGGTTAAAGTGAGAACCGCTGGACTTTAGTGAAGTTATTTGGAAAGTTAAAATATTTACTATGCTTTACTTTTAAAAGCTGGATCTAGTATTATAAATGAATTAATACAATGTTTCTCATAAATGTTTTGGCACCCCTGGTCAAATGGCATGTTTTTCTACATTTCTAAATGAAGAGTAAACGTCCCCTATAGAGATCACGCTGTGAAGTACTACAGTTCAGGAACTGCTGTTCATTAACTCGGTTTAACAGGACAAAATGTTGTCTGTGCAAAAGTGAAGGCATCATTTATATTTTAGGTATATTTTTATAAGTTTACCCAAAAATGATAAAGCTGAATAAACAGAAGAAGTCTGTTTAAAAGTCATAAAAGTTTTGTGGAGTATGTGAACTTATTTTTCTTCACAAATCAACAAACCCTGTGACTAGACTGAGATTGTTTCTGTTTGATTTGTGTCTTGTGGTGGATCATCAGAGAGTAACAGTGAAGACTGTCTGAGACCCTCCAGCTCAGCACAGAGTGAAGCACCATGAGGTTCTTCTCTGATCAATCACACCACGTGGAGAACTGAGCAGCCATATCCAGCACCCGGGGAGCAGTGCTGGGGTAGGTACCTTCCTTAAGGGAAGCTCAGGGTGAACTACTGGGACTCAAACACACTTCTGATCATGGAGCCAAATCCCAAACCAGTACCGTTAAATAATAAAAGATTACTAAAAGATTACTCTACTCTACCGCACCACTGCCTGCAGAACAGTGTCGACAGTAACATGTTATTATTAGTAAACTGATCAGAAACTCAGATCTGAATATTTTTCTCATTTCTCATATTTCTACAAAACACTTTATAAGACATTTCAGCCTCCATTTTTCAGTCAGACAGATGAACTCCACACAGACACACCGACCCACCGACCCATCACTCTTCACTCATCACTCATCACTCTTCACCCATCACTCATCACTCTTCACTCATCACTCATCACTCATCAATCTTCACTCATCACTCATCACTCATCACTCATCACTCTTCACTCTTCACTCATCACTCTTCACTCATCACTCATCACTCATCACTCATCAATCTTCACTCATCACTCTTCACTCTTCACTCATCACTCTTCACTCTTCACTCTTCACTCATCACTCATCACTCTTCACTCATCACTCATCAATCTTCACTCACCACTCATCACTCATCACTCTTCACTCATCACTCATCACTCATCACTCATCACTCATCACTCTTCACTCTTCACTCTTCACTCATCACTCTTCACTCTTCACTCATCACTCTTCACTCATCACTCATCACTCTTCACTCATCACTCAGCTTCTGTCAGAAATAAATCACCAGCGATTTTACATTTTCACTCTCAGACTCTCAGAACAACTCAATAAAGGCATGTGGTAACTGCTAAATGACTAAACTCTCTTAATGAATATGAATTATATTTTTAATAAAGTCTGTTTTCTGAATCAGTCTCTTCGTGTTTTCTTCCCACCACAAGGGGGCGCGCGGGACCGTGTTGGAGCTCGACCCTTCTCACTGCGCCCCCTCGTGGCTCCGCCGCGCTAAAGCAGCTGCTCCCATCTCTTACCATCAGCTCAGCTTCATCCACAGTGTGAGATCAGAGGCTGAAGAAAGTGAACTATAATGATCATAATTATCACTGTTACAGCTTCAGGGGCCAGCAGTAATAATATGTTATTGAGAAGAATTTATTTTTCATATCTGGGGAAAAAATATGCTTAAATAAATAAAACCTTAAATATAAATATTGAATGTAAATATGTAAATAATGTAAGATAATGTAAATATTGTTCTTATTTGTAAATGTACTAAATAACAGTAATAACATGTTTAAATGATTTCATACTTGACTTTAGTTTATTCTATAATTTGATTATATAATCTGGGAGTTGGCCACAGGATCAAAAGATTATGGGTTCAAACCCCTACCAGTAGGTTGCCCTGAGGTACCCAGAACCACCTCCTAGCTTGTAATGCTTCATATATTTTAATCAAACTTGTTGGCAAATGATTTTCTTAATAATAAAACACTGGTTGAGAACTCCCAGCATTTATATTTGTTGATGTTTATTAGGGAATGTTGCTCTGCTGTAAACCGGACATCCACCGTAACAGGTTGAAACTTTGTTTCCATGTCATCTTTGCTGAGTCTTCTTTATGTAGAGGGTCCAGGATGTCCATGATGAGGATGCAGTGGACCGCCCATTGCCTGGAGCTCCGTTTGCTACTTCTCCAGAGCTCCACAAGCATGGGGGTTTAAGAGTGGATCCAACTGACACTGGGAGCCACAGACAAGGATTTTGAGCGAGGTCTGAAGCTGCTGGCAGCAGTGATTCTGCTCATTTCTTTCCTGGAGTCCGAGGTGTGCCCGAAGAAGTATGCTCACATTCCCCCTGCACTGTTCTCCATAGATGCAGAAGCAAGGTGGTACCTAGACATGCTGGAGTCCATGGCTTTGACGGCTCCCCCATGCACCACAGACCCCAGTTCCTATGGCTGCACCCACAGCAGCCCAAGAAGGCAGGACAACATCTTTTGCTTGCATCACGGAAGGTGGTGCCGAGAAGCTGGTTCCCATGTTAGCCCTAAGAGGTGGGCCTGCGATGCTTACTCCCACATCAACACAAGAGCCAATCACTAAAGAACCCTCTGGCAAGCTTGATAAAGTCACTAAAGCACCAAAAGTCAATACAGAACCCTCTTCCAAGGTTGCTGAGGCTACATCAATTCAATTCAATTCAATTCAATTTATTCTTGTATAGCGCCTTTTACAACACAGTTGCCCCAAGGCACTTTACACTGGTGGTAGATGGTGGAACAGGTTACAGTGATAGATGTTAAAGCCGGACAACTACGAAGGAGAGGAACCAAAAACTCCACTATATGGAGAGGTCAACCGGCTTCCCAACCCCCTTGGGTATACTAACAGTACAGAGTTAGTTTGGTTTTAGACTCCAGGTTCAGTGAGGAGTCCCAGGTTGCTTCCAGGTACCGATGAGCCGCCAGGGTCCCTTGGCGCATCAGATGCATCACACAGACCAGATGGTAGCTCGGCATTGGACTCAGGTGATGACCACAGCGGGCCCCCCCGGACATGTGGGGAGAGAAATGGAATGAGGGGGTCAGTAATGAGCAGGATCCAGTAGTGACAGACACAGAAATGAAACAACAGTGCGATGGCATGTACAGCAGCACCAGCAACATTAGTAGTGGTGCACTATGGTGATTGGTGCGGGTAAGCTAAACTAAAGAAGTAAGTCTTCAGCCGTGATTTAAAGACTGAGACTGAATCGGCGTCCCGTACAGAAGCAGGCAAGCTGTTCCACAATCTAGGGGCCCTGGAACTGAGAGCTCGTGCTCCAATACATTTATTTATGGAGGGACAATTAGGAGATCTTTATTCTGGGATTTAAGTGGGCGGTTAGGTGTATAGGCATTAAGCAGTTCGGTTAGGTATATTGGGGCAAGACCTTTAAGTGCCTTGTAAGTTAAGAGGAGGACCTTGAAGTCAGCCCTGTACCTAACAGGAAGCCAGTGAAGCGAGGAGAGTATGGGAGTTATGTGGTCGTACTTCCTGCTCCTGCTAACAATCCTAGCGGCTGTGTTCTGAATGCGCTGTAGGGTGCTTAATGTGCCCTGAGAGCTTCCAGAAAGTAGGGCATTACAGTAATCTAATCTACTGGATACAAATGCAGGTACTACTTTCGCCGTGTCTTCCATTGACAGAAAGCGCCGTAGTTTGGCAATGTTCCGAAGGTGCAGGAAGCATGTCTTCACTACTGCATTAACACGGGGATTAAATGAAAGATCTGAATCAAAAATAACACCAAGGTTACGTGCCAGAGTACTAACTGAACACTTCAACCCTGCATCCCGGATATGCGAAATGAAGTTGGCCCTGTCTACATCACTACTACAAAACAAGAGCAGCTCAGTTTTTTCGGGGTTCAGTGAGAGGAAGTTGTTATTCATCCAATCCCTAATATCACTGAGGCAGCTAATTAAAGTGCCAGTTGATGCTTTATCACACGATTTAACAGATAGGTATAGCTGAGTGTCATCAGCGTAGGAGTGGTAACTAACATTATACTTCCGTATAATAGTGCTTAGTGGGAGCATGTAAAGGGAGAAGAGCACTGGGCCTAACACCGACCCTTGTGGGACTCCATAGTTAACTAGTGACATAGGTGAGGGGGTGCCATAATCATCCATTTGGATGAAGTAGTAACGGTTTGTGAGATAGGAGTTGAACCATTTAAGGGCTGTTCCGCTAATGCCAACGGTGGAGTGAAGCCTATTTACTAAAATGGAGTGATCCACCGTGTCGAACGCAGCACTAAGATCAAAGAGAACAAGAACAGTGATGTTTCCTGCATCACTTGAGACCATTATATCATTCACCACTCTAGTTAGAGCAGTTTCTGTGCTATGGCCGTGCCGGAAGCCTGATTAGAATTTATCTAAGAGGTTATGTGTGTCTAGATATGACTGCAGTTGTCTCGCAACTAGTTTTTCTAGAATCTTTGAGAGAAACGGGACATTAGAGATAGGTCTATAATTACTTGGTGAGCGAGGGTCCAAGTTAGGTTTTTTAAGCTGTGGTCTAACCACTGCTGTTTTAAACTGATTGGGGACTACACCTGAGGTCAAGGATGCATTCATGATTTCAAGTATAGGTGTTGATAGTACTCCTAAGGATTCCTTCAGGAGCTTGGTTGGAATGGGATCTAACCGACAGGTCGTGGACTTTGCCTTGGTTATAACAGAAATTAGCTCAGAGGCATCGATGAGATTAAAATCACTAAAATATTGTGAGCACTGTTCTGGTAGTGGATTAATTCGAGGGCTAATAGGGCACATTTGGAGCCTAATGTTGTTAATTTTATCATTAAAAAACTGAAGAAACCTCTCGTTAGTAATGCTACACGCTGGCCTTCTATCAGTTTTGTCTGTTAGCTGAGCGAGTGTCTGAAATAAATAGCGGGGGTTCTGCTTGTTGTTTTCAATAAGTTTTGAATAGTACTCAGTGCGAGCACTATATAGAGCTTTCTTATATTGTTTTAGTTTAGCAGACCATAGAGCCTGAGAGGCTTGGAGACCTGTTGTCTTCCATCTGCGTTCTAGCTTATGGCACTCCCGCTTAGCAGCCCGTGTGTGATCATTGAACCAGGCCTCATAGTTCTGACCTTCTTTATCTTAATTGGGGCGACCTGATCAAGGATCTGCCCAACTACTGTACTGTACATGTCGGTGATGTCATTAACAGTTTTGTTACCGGTGAAGTCTATCTCCGATACGGCCTCCATAAACTGAACACATTTAGCCCTGTTTAGGTGTCGTGTTGTACTAGTCCGTTCACTGAGGTATGCTGGAGACATTTTAATCTCAAACATGATTAAAGAATGACAATCAATCATCAATGACAGCAGCAGTTCCAAAAAGCAAAGAAAACAACCAGAGTCCAGGAAGATGGCAGAGACAGACTAGCTCCAGGTCCAGATAAGTGCCAGAAATGAAATAATCAATGCACTAAGTTTGTTCAAAGAATTGAACAAACTCTTCAGGAGTCAGAAAAGGAGCGGCTGTTGGTTCTGGAAAAGGAAATGCAGGCCAAATACGTTCTGACTGAGCAGCTCCAAGCAATGGAGAATGAACTTGTCATCAAAGATAATAACATGCATGCACTGAAACAGGATCTAGAGGACTTGAATAAAAGATTGGAGGAGGCTTTGTCTTTTCGGCAAAGCTTGGAGAAGCTTAAGGAGAAAGAATTAGATGCTTTAGTGAGTAGATGAAAATCAGAGGAAATTTTTGCCACAGTTCAGGCCAAAGAAATTGAGAATTTTGATTTGAGGCAAGAGTGTAAGAAATTGGAAGAAAAGCAAGAAGAACTGTCTGTTCTCTCAGATAAAGTAGTTACACTTGAAGATGAAGGGACGAGCAGAAACGAGCTCTGTGGTCACTGGTGGCTGCTTTAGTCCCAGAGAATGGGTCTAATTAGCCGGTTCCCATTCTAGCTCCAGGTGGCAGGGCTGCGAGGCCGTCGCTCATGACAGCACAGGTGGGCGGGGCTTCAACTATGTCTTCCGCGCGTTGCGGAGGGCGGGGCTTTGAGGATGTCTTTCATCCTCATCACGGAAAGTTGGGCTGCGAAGACAGCGTTAGCCCCAAGAGGCGGGGCTGCGATGGAAGATCGCCAGTTTGAGGTATGTTCCCTTGGAGAGGAATTAACTAAACTTGATAGAGAACTAGTGAAACTATTGGCTGAGTCAGAAAATCTCCAACAGGCTAACGTGAGGCACAGTGCACTTCTCTCTGAAATTTGACAGAGAGGACCAAATCAGCTGCATGAGCATTCAGATCAATCAGGAGAAAGATTTACAGATGGGACTCATCAGTAACAGCATCAACAGCAGCTGAAAGAGAGAGATGTCTCAGTTACACAGGTGGTCACATCTGCCTCAAATGAATGAAACACGAGGAACAGATCAACAAGTTGCTTTCTCAACTGGAGGAGACCAAAAGATGCTTGTCTCTTTGTCAGAATCAAATAGAAAATATAGACGTGGAAAAGAAGGCTCTGGCTGAAAACAATGGTGAGCCTAAAAATGATGTCAGCAAACTAATGAAAGAGAAAGAGGTCATAAAGAAGAATCTTCAAGCTGCACTTGTTTTCAGAAAATAATTGTTAAAGAAAATAGAAGGACCAAAGTGCGCAGAATGCTAAGAATGGAGTAGAGATTTCAGCCATGCAGGAGAAGCTGGAGACTAAATTGGCCACTGTTGAAGAAAGGCTGAATCAGATCAAGACACAGTATGTGGAGAAGGTTCTGCAACAGGAAGTGGATCAAATCAAGGCAGAGCTGAAGCAGGTGCAGGACAACGGAGCCGCAATATGGCCTTATTGGACTTGAACATTGGGGTACCCCTCACAGAGGACCCCTTGCAGCCATTTGTAGGCACTGGAATGGGCCATGTTGAATTTTTTGGTTTAGTTGTTGCTCTGTTTATACTATGTGTATTAATACTGCTGCTCTGCATGAATATCTGTTCCACATACAGTTAAGTCCATATATATTTGGACACTGACACAAGTTTGTTTTTGTACCTGTTTTGTCACTTTCACTTTTTTAAAAGTGACAACTCTTGTCATTGCAAGGTCACAGCACAGCAAGCATGAACCACAACGAAATTGGACCTCTGCTTTCAACCCATACACACAAACACCATGCAGCTATTGAAAGCGCCCGGGGAGCAGTGACAGGGATGGTACCTTGCTCAGGGGTACCTCAGGGCAACCTACTATTGAGGGAATCGAACCCATAATCTTCCGATGTGGGGCAACTCCCTAACTACTAGGCTATGAAAATGGAAAAAAAACCCATCAGAGAAACTACTACAATTTTAGGAGGGGCAAAATCTACACTTTGGTCCATCCTGAGAAAGAAAGAAAGCACTGGTGACCTCAGCAACACAAAAAGACCTGGATGTCCCCGGATGACAACAGTGGTGAATGATCGCAGAATAATTTCCGTTGTAAAGAGAAACCCCTTCACAACATCCACCCAAGTGAACAACACTCTCCAGGAGGGAGGCGTATCGATTTCCAAAGTCTACCATTAAGAGAAGACTGCATGAAAGTAAATACAGAGGGTGCACTGCAAGGTGCAAGACACTCATAAGCCTCAAGAACAGAAAGGCTAGATTGGGCTTTGTTAAAAAAACATCTGAAAAAGCCAGCACTGTTTTGGAAAAACATTCTTTGGACAGACGGATTGTTTATTGTTTATTGTTGCCGGAGATTTCAACCATGCAAATCTCAGGTCAGTTTTCCCTAAATTCCATCAACATGTGGACTTTGTAACAAGGGGGGAAAACACGCTGGACTGTGTTTACACGAACATGGCCAGCGCATACAGAGCGGAGCCCCGCCCCCACCTCGGACACTCAGACCACATCTCTGTGCTGCTGATCCAGCATACAGACCCATCGTCAGGCGGGTGAGACCCACCCTGAAGCAAGTAAAGACCTGGCCCACAGGAGCCATCTCTGCTCTTCAGGACTGCTTCGAACGCACCGACTGGGACATGTTTAGGGAGGCTGCAACCTACGGTGACTCCATCAACCTGGAGGAGTACACAGCTTCAGTGACTGGCTACATCAGCAAGTGCATTGAGGATGTTACTGTCTCCAAGTTCATCATCACACGACCCAACCAGAAGCCATGGATGACTGCAGAGCTGCGCAGACTCCTGAGAACCCAGGACAAGGCCTTCAAGTCAGGAGACGAGGCCGCCCTAAGAACAGCGAGGGTGAACCTGTCTCGGGCCATCAGAGCAGCCAAGCGAGCTCACGCAGAGAGAATCCATGGCCACTTCAAAAACACTGATGACACGCGGCGCATGTGGCAAAGCATCCAGGCCCTCACCAACTACAGGACATCTCCACCTGCCTGTGATGGTGACCCCTCCCTCCCAGATGTGCTGAACCACTTCTACGCATGGTCTGATGCAGCGAACAACATGAGAATGAGGAAGACCACCCCTCCTCCGAATGACCAGATTCTCTGTCTGACCACAGCCGAGGTGAGAAGATCTCTTCTCAGAGTCAACCCACGGAAAGCTGCCGGTCCTGACAATATTCAAGTTCGTGTGCTCAGAGGATGTGCAGAACAGCTGGCAGACATTCTCACTGACATCTTCTACATCTCTCTGAGCACCACTGTTGTTCCAAGGTGCTTCAAGACCACCAGCATCATTCCAGTGCTAAAGAAACCATCTATCTCCTGCCTCAATGACTATCGTCCTGTTGCACTCACACCCATCATCATGAAGTGCTTCGAGAGGCTGGTCATGAGGCACATCAAGTCCCAGATCCCCTCCTCACTAGACCCCCTGCAGTTTGCGTACCGTCCCAACCGCTCAACGGACGATGCAATCTCCACCACCCTCCACCTGGCCCTTTCTCATCTGGACAGAAAGGACAGTTATGTCAGAATGCTGTTCATCGACTAGAGTTCAGTTCAGCATTCAACACCATCATCCCTCAGCACCTGAGTGAGAAGCTGAGGCGGCTGGGCCTGAACACCTCCCTCTGTAACTGGAGCCTGGAGTCAGGATCAGTAGCAGCACCTTCAACACCATCACACCATCACCCCCAGGGCTGTGTGCTCAGCCCACTGCTGTTCACACTGATGACCCACGACTGTGCATCCAAGCACAGCTCGAACCACATCATCAAATTCGCTGATGATACAACCGTGGTGGGTCTGATCAGCGGTGGAGACGAGGCAGCTTACAGAGAGGAGATACAGGAGCTGACGGACTGGTGCAGAACCAACAACCTGTCTCTGAACGTCGACAAGACTAAAGAGATGGTAGTTGACTTCAGGAGATCACGTCGGGACCACACTCCACTTATCATCAACACCTCACCTGTGGAGATGGTCCAGAGCACCAAGTTTCTTGGTGTTCACATCACTGATAACCTCACGTGGACCCTCAACACCAACTCCATCACAAAGAAAGCCCAGCAGCGCCTCTACTTCCTGCGCAGACTGAGGAAAGCCCATCTCCCACCTTCCATCCTCACCATCTTCTACAGAGGAACCATCGAGAGCATCCTGAGCGGCTGCATTACTGCCTGGTACGGGAACTGCAACGTCTTAGACCGCAAGTCCCTACAACGGGTAGTGAGAACAGCTGAGAAGATCATCGGGATCTCTCTGCCCTCTGTACAGGACATCTTCACCACTCGCTGCATCCGCAAAGCCACCAGCATTGTGGATGATCCCTCTCACCCATCCCACACTCTCTTCTCCCTCCTGCCATCCAGGAAAAGGTTCCGCAGCATATGGGCCTCCACCTCCAGGATGGGAAATAGTTTCTTCCCCCTGGCCATCAGACTCTTGAACTCTTAAATGTCTACCCAGTCCACCATTGTCATTTTGTATTTATTTATTTATCTCATGTTGCACTCTGCACTTTATCAGTAACACCGCTCCACCACACTGCTACACCATAATCCACCCGGGCTGCTTTGTTCCACAACACTGCAGCCCTCTACGGATGAATATACTGTCTGTCGTGCCGTCTGTTGTTGTCTGTCTTGTCTGCACTTGTTGCCCCGTTTTGTGTCATATGTTGTGTCTCTTGTCTTATGTTGTCTTGTGTCTTGTGTGTAGCACCAGGGTCCTGGAGGAACGTTATTTCGTTTCACTGTGTTCTGTGTATATGGCTGAAATGACAATAAAATCCTACTTGACTTGACACCCTCACAACTAGACCACCGCTGCCTGCTAAAGCATGCTCATGTTAAAGCATGAACAAGTGTTCCTGCATCCTTCCGTGAACGTGATGAGCAGAGAGGTGAGATGAAAGAAATCTCCAGGGGAAAGAGTGCATTTTTCAGAACTGTGTTTATGTGAGAGTGAAATGAGAGCGTGGGATCAAATATAACACCTGGTGAGAAATTTGGGGCCAATTAATAAAAGTCCTGTTTTGTCTGTGTCGAGCTTTAGAAAGTTTGAGGTGAGCCAGTTTTATGAATGAATACAGGCTGTGAGGGGGCGGGGCGGGGCCGCTGAAGTGGAGGTAGTAAAGGAGATTTGGGAATCGTCAGCATAGCAGTGAAAACTGAGGCCATAGTTTGTAAAACTCTGAGAGTGTTTACAGAGTTTATAGAGGATCCAACAGCGGTAGAGAAGTGTAGAGGCTGCAGGACTCTCCAGACATGATCTTTATTTGGAAACTGCAGTTGTGCGCAGAGCGCCGCGCATTGATACACAGTTCAGTCGGTGTGAGATGGTCAGAAGGGCGGGGTGACGTTACACTCGGCTCAGCCAATCAGATTTCACACTCAGAACTTTTCTTTCTAAGTAGTCGGGAAAGAGACCGAATCCCGGATCAGTCCTGATAGTGGAGCAGTTTAATGAAGAAACTCAGTGAAATGAAGCTCCTCTCTCGTTCAGGCTGGATTATAAAACAGCAGCACAGCGAGACATCGAGGCGCTGCTTTAAGCGTCGCTTCAGCGGCCGAGAAAGGCTCGGTCCCAAACCACACTGTTTAAAGAGTAGAGCTCACAGGGGGCTGGAGACGATTATAGAAGAGTTTCCGCTTGATCAATATTTATGTTTTAATATATCAGTAAAGCTGGTGAGGCTCGGATCGCTCTGACTTGTTATTTTATTCATAATTTTTTGTAATATTGTCTACTTTAATAAGTAACATGGACAGAGTGTAGTTCCGATACTTTAATCTGATTGGCTGAGCCGCGTTCAGGGCCGTTCTATCGAGCGCTGTGTCCCAAATCCTTCACTCGGTCACTTCTCCCTGCTCACTACATAGTTCTGTTTAGAAGACTTTTAGACAGAGCTTTTCAACAAATTGAGGAAAAAACACTTCAGGACCGCCGTTAATCACTGCTGTCACACGGTTTAAACACCAGATCAGCGTCGACAGACAAACACACATTTTATTGAAGTTTAAGAAATGATTTACTCATTCTTTATTATGTAGAGGAAGAGGACAGTAGTTTATATTGTCCTTCTGTCCTGTTCTCTTCTCCTTCCGTCGTTGTTCAGTTCAGCACAAAGTAAAAGACTGAATGTTCAACAACAACAATCCTCACTGCACATTCAAACAGCACTACAAACTCCAGCTCTGTATAATACACTACATAGTGAGTAATGAGGGATTTGGGACACAGCCAACACCTGCGCTTCTGACCGCTTCACATAAACCTGATGTGTGTATCACTGCGCGACCCGTTCAGTGTAATAATGTGTGAGTGTTGAGCTGCTCGGAGAAGCGCCGAGTGAACTGATAGAGGAACAAACACGGTTCAGCTCAAACTGAGAGAATCATCCACTCATTTATACACAGATATGGTGTCGGGACATATTGAGAGCTTCCTGTAAGAGCGTTTTCTCTTTTTCAGTGTTGCATTGTTCTTTGATTGATAGTTTGTTTTGCTTTTCGTGTTTATTCCGTTTCTGTCCATTTAAAACTGACACTGACCATTTAAAACCTTTAGATATAGTTTATAATCGTTTTTTTATTCAAAATCAGGTGTGTGACTAATGTAACCTAATAGGTTCAGTTTTAACAACGTTTAATTATTATTATTATTATTAATGATAATAATATCATTATTAATAATAATAATATAAGGAATTTACTTTTAATTGAATATTTTCTTTTTTTTGCAAACTTGTTTGTGTTTAATAAAACGTTAATGATACATACTGTTCTTTCACTATTAA
>JABMDN010018452.1:0-10376 GCA_017165825.1 Hepsetus odoe
CTCTCTCTCTCTCTCTCTCTCTCTCTCTCTCTCTCTCTCTCTCTCTCTCTCTCTCTCTCTCTCTCTCTCTCTCTCTCTCTCTCTCTCATTCTTGCTCTTCCTGACAACAGCTACAAGAGCCCTGTGACTTGAAAAGATTAGGGGTTCTTTTTGTTTTCAGCCACTTTTATTTCCTTCTTAAATTACTTATGTGGTTAATCAACCTGGTGAGGTTGTCTCAGACAATGTCTGAGTAGAAGGAATGGTCCTTTGATGGGTCCTTCATTTGGGAAGGAAAGGACTAGAACTGGTGGTCTTAATCAACATTACTTCAGACTGAAGTTAGATTAAATCTTAAATAATAATTCATAGGTCATTGTCAGTGATTTATTCAGAGACTTTGACAAAGGTCTCTTTTAACTCAAATATAAGAGTAAAATGGGTCAGTATGTGGAACTGCATTTTCTAGCACAGTAAAACAAGCAAAAGCAGGTGGTGCAGGGCAGCAGGTGGCCTAGTGATTGGGGACTAGGCCCCAAGATTGGAAAGGCATGGGTTCAAATCCCAGACCATTAGGTTGCCCTGAGGTACCCTTGAGCAAGGTACCATCTCCATCACTGTTCCCGCTTTAAATATCTGCCCCCAGCTACATGAGGTTGCATTTCATTGTGGTTAACTGAGTGCTGTGCTATGTTTTACAAGGACAAATCTTCACTTCACTGACTATTTTTGGATGCAGAGAAACACGTTCTGAGCTACCTGCACACATATATATAATACAAATGGTGTTGCTCCTTTTTGGCCTTCCTCTACTCTTGCCTGGCAGCTCCATCCTCAACATCCATCTCCTGATATTGTCATCCATCTCCATCTCTTTGTCTCTCCTCGGTACATGTCTAAACCAACACAGTCTTGAATTTCAGACTTCAAATCAACCCTCTAATAAACTTAAATTTTGTCCATCCTAGTCACTCTCAATGCAGCTCTCAGCATTTTGAACACTGCCACCTCCAGCTCCACCACCAGTCTTTTTGTCAGTGCTACTGTCTCCAAACTATTGTAACATAGCTGGTCTCACCACCATCCTGTATACCTGCCCTTTCACTCTTACTGGTATCTGTATCTGTATCTGATATCTGTATCTCTTACCCCTACCACTCTTCTCCATCCATTCCAACTTGCCTGCACTCTCTTCTTCAGCTTTTTTCCACACCCCCATTACTCTGAATTATTGATCCCAAGTATATAAACTCCTCCATGTTTTCCACTTCTGCTCTCTACATCCTAACCTTTCCGCTGACCTCCTTTCATTGCTGTTTCCTGTCATAGTCCTACTGACTCTTCCTGTCATAGTCCTCTCCTCTCTTAATGCCCTTACTTCCTCCATGCAAAATCTGCTACACTTCCTGGTTCACATCATCCAACCTTCTCTCTCTCTCTCTTTCTTTCATGTTCTCTTCATTCATCTGTATTCTCTGTTTCATTGTGAGTATGTTTCCATTACTACTTGGTCCTTTTCTCCCTCTTTAGTATCCAACACAAATCACACTAAGGCTAATCTCCCCCCCCCCCCAAAATATATAGACTCACAACACAGAAAAGAAAAAATCCAACATTTAATTGAAGTACATTTATTCATTGGGAAAAATATACCATATTAAAAATAGTTTTTTCTATAAAATCATGTGTGCCACAATTATTGGCAACCCTAACAAGTCCTATAAAATAATGTTTATTTTGTAAGCATTTTTGTAATTTTGTAACTTTTAAATAGTAATTAGTAACATGCAAGGAAAAAGCCTTTTCTCATCTACAATCACAAATGTAAACGTCTGGAGTTTGCTAAGCAGTACTGGGGCTTCAGCTGGGACCATGTGCTTTGTTCCGATGAGACTAAAATTTAGCTTTTTGGCAACAAACATTCTAAGTGGGTCTGGCGTGAATTCAAGTATGTGGAAAAGCACCTCTGTAAACCCACTTATACCCACTGTAAAGTGTGGTGATGCTGTGGGACTGTTTCTTTTCCAAAGGCATCATCAACTCCTTGAAATACCAGGACATTTTAAATCAAAATTTGGTGGCCTCTGCCAGAAAGCTGAAGATGGGTCGTCATTGGGTCTTCCAGCAGAACAATGAGTCTAAACATATGGCAAAATCTACATAAACATCAGCAGACACAAAATCAAGCTCCTCCCATGGCCATCTCAGTCCCCAGACCTCAACCCCATTGAAAACCTGTGGAATGAGCTGAAGAAGAGAGTGCATGAGAGAAGACCCAGGACTTTGGATGATCTAGAAATATTGTGCAAAGAGGAATTGTCAAAAGTCCCTGTTTCTTTATTCTCCAACCTTGTGAAATGTTTATAGGAGAAAATTACTTCTCGACAAGACAGCACCAGCAGGGGTGCCAATAATTGTGCCACACATGATTTCATATAAAAAATTTATTTCTTACTGTTTTTTTTTTCCCCAATTAATAAATGTACTTCAATTAAAGGAATTTTCTCTTTTTGTACTGAATTTATTAGAAGTCTAAGCACACATCTTAATAAGGGATGCCAATAATTGTGGAGGGCACTGTAAATTAATAGTTGTTTTGGGCTAATAATAATACATTTGCACTTTAAATTTTGCATAAAAGTAACAACCAGGGCCAGGAAATGAAAAAAAAAACACAATAAAAATATACATGACAATGGATTAGCAACTACTAAGTGATTCATATCACACTCACATCTGTGACTAAACTTTTTGCGCTTTCAGATATGAGTCTTTATCTTCAACAAGCTTAATTTAAGCATAATTTAGCTGGAACAAGCCTCTACTTTGGTATGGTACCATAGTTAGTTTGACCAAGGCAAAGCACTAATTTAGTCAAGTCACTGCTCTAATCCGTTTTTACTGGGCCTTATGGAAATCTACGGGTTGCCGAACACTGGCGTTGCGTCACTTTGGCAGGCTGGCAAACATGAGTAATGACTTTGCTGAAGCCAGCTGCATAGAGAGGGAGAGAATAAAAAGGAGAGAAGGAGGGGGTAGATGAAGAGAGTAAGAGAAGATGCAGCCATACAAACAGGAACAACACAGACACTAATGTAATGCAGGGCATTCAATTTTGAGCGCTAGAGGACACTTGAACACATTATCAATGCAATGAAGTGTTTAACATTTTATTTAATTATTATTTAATTCTAAAAATTTTATCATTAAATATATACATTTTAAATCCAATAAATGGACACTTTCCCAGGATTAATTAATTAGTTAATGAATGAATGAATGAATGAATTAACATTTATAATTAATTAGCAATGGGAAAAACAGGTTCAAGAAGAAAAAACAGCACACTATGTAGTATATGGAATGTGAACAATAACCCAGAAGAGCATCATTTGCATGTGGTGGAGCAGAAGATTCAAATCGTGTACACTGTGTGCACAATTATTAGGCAAGTGTGCATTTTGATGATGTTTCCAACTCACTTGTTTATTAACAATATTTATTATTTTTATTTATTAAAAATAAAATTTAGAAACAATCAGCTCAAAATGTACAAATAAACATTTCTAACATTAAAAAATCTGTGACCAATATACCTCTCTTTTCTATAACAGTCATAAGCCATCCATTCATGGAATCAGTCAGTCAGTCATTTTCTGCCGCTTGTCCCAAGCGGGGTTGCGAGGGAGTGCTGGAGTCCATCCCAGCTCACACAGGGCGAAGGACGGGGGACACGCCCTGGACAGGTCGCCAGCCCATCGCAGGGAGCCATTCATGGAGTCTGTCAGTTTATTGAACTGCTGACAAGCAACTTTTTGTGCAGTAGCAACCACAGCTTCTCAGACACTGTTCAGACGGGTGGACTCTTTACCTTTCCCAAAAATCTCCTCTTTAAAAAGAGCCCACAAGACCTCCATAGGGTTTAGGTCAGGTGAGGAAAGGGAGCATGTCATTATTCTTTCATCTTCAAGACCTTTACTCGTGAACCACACAGTGGAGTATTTCCATGCATGCGATGGAGCATTGTCCTGCACAGAAATCATGGTCTTCTTGAAAGGTGCAGACTTTTTCCTGAACCACTGCTTGAAGAAAGTGTCTTCTAAAAACTGGCAGGAGGTTTGGCAGTTCATTCAGTCCATCTTCAACCTGAAAAGGTTCAACTAGCTCACCTTTAATAATCCCAGCTCATATCAGTATCCCAGCTCCACCTTTCTGGCATTTGAGATGAAGTGAAACTCTGTATCCATTACTGTTCCAGCCACGGGCCCATCAGTCTGGTCCATCAAGAGTCACTCTCATCTCTTCAGACCATAAAACCTTTGAAAAATCTGTCTTGAGATATTTCTTGGACCAGTCTTGACGTTTCAACTAGGTTTCAGTCTCCATTACCTTGGCCAGGTGTAAAGCCTCCACCACTCCTGCTTCTCCTCAGGGAAGTACTGGCTGAAGACTGGATGCATGATCTTTGACTTGTTTTCCAACAGTGCTCACTCCCCTTCCACTCTTCTTCATCTCCTGCAATTTCATCCACCTCAGTGTCCTTGAGAGTGCAGACATGGTAGGGCATGGACGTTAGCGTCTGATCTTTGCGGTCCAGCATGGAGCCTTTCCTTCGATAGGCGTTCATGACCAAAAGTCTGATGTTCCTCCTGGGGAAGGTGTGGAGGTTTACTACAGTCTTTCTCTTCTGAGTGCTCATGGCAGTCTGTAGGGCCATCAGAGCAGAACTTCATGGACATGCACTGATCACTGGTGCATTGAGACTTCTCTTTTGGAGTACAGCCAATCTCATCTTTGCAATTAAAGCAGTCTCCTTCACCATCACAGACAACACTCATAGGAGGACACTGGCTTCTGCTGTTGCTGCAGTGCTGGTGGCAGTGCTCAGACAAACAAAAGCAGTTCATTACATCAGAGCAATCTCAAACATGAGGGATTTCATCACACACCATCTTCTGGTTAACACACTTCTCACCTTGGGCACACTGAAAAGATTCCTCTTTGCACTGGCTTTAACAATCATCCTCCTCGGCACCCTTCTTGCAGTCCTCTTTATCACACACATGACTGTAGAGAATGCACAAACCTTCATCACTGCAAGGCTTGAAACTTAGTGAGCAGTTCAAGGTTGAAGTGCCTTCAACAATGCATTCATAGTTGTCTAAGCAGTTCTTGTTAGAGCTATTTGCAAGGCCTTTGTTACCATTGTCACAGTGACGGCAGTTATCACGGTGTGTCATGTGTTCTTCTTCCTCGGAGACATGAGCACTGCTCAGAATCTCAGGTGCATGATCCAGGTCAAGAAACGGCAAGGCCTCCAAGGTGGGCACATAATCAAGAATGGGAGCCCCGCTTTTGGTTTCACTGAGAGAAGCTCCGCACTGACCCCTCAGGGCCTGCAGTGTGACTTTCCACAACCAGTCACTCTGTTCTGAGTCCACTGAAACATGGGGATAAACTGAAGGTAGGGTGTTTATTATCTCCTTGTGCAATGAGTTTGGCTTGTGTTCTGTTGAGCTCTGTGCATCCTTCTGACTTTTGTCGGGGGATGATCTCTAGAGTGGTGCCAAATTTGTTAGCAAACCACCCCAACAGCAGCATACGCTCAATCAGTTCATGCCCCTGTCCTGTCTCTTTGTCTGTGAAGTGAGACTTAACCCTTTCTGCATCATGGCTCTTTGTCCCATGTACTCACAGAATGTATCTCATTGTGTCCGGGTTCTCATCAAAACATTGACCTATTATCTCCTTCTCTTGGATGGATTTGATGTTGGAAAGGACCTCATCTGACAGCTCCATTGTCTGGTTGAAACCATTCTCCCCACCGTAGGAGATGTCTATTGGCTTTCTAACTTTCACCTGTGACCTTGGTGTGAACATGTCAGACTGGCTGAGTTTATTTTTGAAGTCTGCAGATCCAGCCTGCACTGGGGTCTGCTGAGTGAATTGAGATTTCAAGATCCTCACTTCTGAGCACCAGGTCTTCAGTTCTGCTTCCATACCTCTGACATGCTCTTGACGCTCTGTGAGCTTATTGGCCTCCCTCTGGGCTTTTTCCAGTTCAGCTTGCAGAACAGCGCTGTTGTCCTGCACCTGCTTCAGCTCTGCCCTGGTCCGATTCAGCTGTTCTTCCATAGTGGCCACTTTAGTGACTCATGGCTTGGAGGGAGACCTTTTCATTTTCCAGTCTCTGCCACTTCGCCTCCATTGCATGCAACGCATGCCTCGAACCAGCATTCTCAATCTCCTTGGCTTGAATTCTGGTTAAAATTTCCATGAAGTGGTTTCTACTTGCTTCACCCTCCAATTCAGTCTCCTGAAGCTTCTCTGAGACTTGACAATTGGCCAGTGTAGCATCCTTTACCTTTACATTCAAGACATCAAGATCCTGTTTCTGTGCACGAATTTCGTGATCCTTGGTGGTGAGTTCAGCCTCCATTTCCTGGAGCTGCTCAGCAAGAACATTTTTGGCCTGTCGTTCTTCCTTCAGAACAGACAGCCACACCTGAGCTGTTTCACACACCAGTTTCCTGAAGTGCTTGTTCCAGTCTTTGAGCTTGCAATGTCAGTCCACTGATTTTCCCATCATTCCCATCACTAACCTGGAGCTGCTCTGTCTCTGCCTTCTTCCTGGACTTTTTGTTTGAAGGAATCTCAGAATTAGCTTCCTTACTTTGTGGAAGTACTACAGTCCTCAATGTCCTGGCAGAGTGGTAAGATGAGATGGGCTTGGGGGTCGACTCCATGATGCCGCTTTCTAAGATCCGAAGGGCCTTTTTGGTCCACTTCGCTCGTTGAAGGACGCAGGGGGTGTTTTCTGCCGACTTCCCACTTTGTTTGACGCAGAGGGCGTTTTCCACCGATTTCCCACGTTGTTTGATGCAGGGTGCCTTCACTGCCAACATACTGCTTTGATTGACACAGGGGGCATTTTCCGCCGACTTCCCACGTTGTAGCCAGTAAGGAACTGGGAGTGGTGTTTGAGGGGGAATGGGCAAAGGCTCTTCCTCCAGTCGGTCAAGGGACCAACTAACCGCCGCTGGTATGGCCATTAGCGCCTACTCAATCTGGCTGTACTCCTCCAGTCGCTCGTTGGGCTCTAGAGAAGAGGCGCGCCGGATTAAGTGTGCCAGTGGCTCCAGGCGTCGTGAGAGCTCCATGGCCATTGTGCTATGTGCCCCTCTGATCCGCTCGCGGAGCTCTGTAGAACACGCAGCCAGCCGCGTTGGTGTCAAGGTCCCCAGATGCTGAACCTCTGCCCTGAGGACCTCCACCATAACTCTGAGTGCCCGCTCGTGCCCCTCGATCTGGCTTCCAAGGCTCGCGACGTCCAGATCTTGGTGGCTCATTCCTGTAATGGGTGTGGCGCAGGTCAGAGCAGAGCCAGGGGTCAGGAACATAACTTTATTTTCTATGGTAAACAAAACAAGACACAGGGAACTCAGAAACCACTATTACGTTAAGGCTGAGCCTTCGTGAATGAGCCCCGCTCTGTTCTGACTCTTTGGGGCTTAAATAGCCAGCCCCAATGAAGCACACCTCTGTCTTCATGAGCTCAGTCTGAACAGAGCGCCCTCTGCTGGAACCCAAACATGAAGCCCAACCGTGACACATAACAAGCATAGAGCTCTTTTAACCACTGCAACGACTTTGTGAATTGTGACAACCCCAAAAAAACTGCTATTAAATATAAATAAGAATGTCTTGTTGTTTGATCACTGGTCATATATGAGAAATTCTGGATATTAATTTTATTATGACTTCATTGATAATATAGCTTTCTCCTTCAGGGTTTCATTTTCTACTGCTATAAAAAAAAAAGCATGCTGTACATTCTACACACTTAACATTTCTTTATTTTTACAGGATTACAGGATTTACTATGAAAAAATATTAGCATCAAAATAGAATGATTTTGTATACATGTTTAATAGAATTGCTGACTTTGTATGTTTGCATATTTGTATGTTCAAAAAGCATGCTCATACCTATTTAATTCCTCTTAGAAATCACCCCCTGAAAGCTTGCAGTGGCTGGAGAGTACCAGCCCACCCCACAGAAGCCAAAAAAAGGCACGAGAGAGAGGCCATGGCGGCCATGCTGGGGGATTAGAGCATTAGGGCGCATTAGAGACTGCTTTCAGGGCTCCGCCCTACACAGGCGGGCCCTAGAGGCCGCGGCTGGGTGAGAGAATCGCAATTGTAGTGCCTCCTTGCTGGAAGTGCCTTGCATTAGTCAGGGGCAGCTGCTGACTCTCTACTCTGGCCTGTGAATGTGTGTGTGTGTGTGGGTAATGGTGGTGATGAAGAAAATACCCGTTATCTCAGCTTCACACACAGCTGGTGGATTAGCGGCCGCTCTGTACATCATGCTCTGCTCCACTCAAAAACTTCCTCAACCCCTTCCACTAGAATAAATGTACCCATGTGCTGTCTAGGTTGGTTATATAGGGTCTCCATAGTCTAGCTGGGACTCACAATATCTATCTAGCCTATGAGCTTATGACTATGCAAAGAAAAGGATGATTTTAGTGTTAATTACATGATTGTTTGCCAACTAAGCTGCTTTACCCCACATCAGCATCACGTCTGACTTCAACATTCAATATTGTCAAGCTGCTGTAAATGTAAGGATAATCCATATCAAAAGTGCATTCAGCTCTTATGTGGCTTTCAGCAGCAGTGGAGGTCTTTCATTTATTGAAATAGTTTAAATTAGATTTTTGTGAATTAATTGAATAATTATCTTTTTGTAAGATACAAACTTTTTTATCTTAGATTTTTTATATGTATGTGAACAAGATATGGTGTAACCCAGGGCACATCACTGTTAAGGAGCAGTGCTGCACACGGGATGTGGAGCTATTAGCGGTTAGCATCCGACCGTACTATCTGCCGCGCCAGTTCTCGCAAGTCATCGCGATAACTGTTTACATTCTGCCGGCGGCAGACGCAACAGCAGCTTGCAAAACAATACACACAGTTGTGTCCCAACTGCAGAAATCACACCCCCAAGCCTTCCTCCTGATAGCTGGTGATTTTCATCATGTCTCCATGTCCTCTTCTCTACCTACTTTCACCCAGTATGTGGACCGCTGCACCCGGGAAAACAGGACATTAGACTTACTGTATGCAAACACCAAGGATGTATACAGAGCATCACCCCTCCCTCCTCTGGGACGCTCAGACCATAACCTGGTCCATCTGGTTCCCTCATACATACCCTTAGTGTGCAAACAACCCCCCACTACGAGGTATGTGAGAGGATGGTCTGATGAGACAAGCATGGCACTCAGGGACTGCTTCCAAACCACAGACTGGGAGGCACTATGCAGCCCACATGGAGAGGACATTGACAGTTTAACAGTCTGCATAACTGACTACATTAACTTCTTTGTGGATAACACTGTACCGACCAGGAAAGTACGGTGCTACTCCAACAACAAACCATGGCTGACCCCAGATCTGAGAGCTCTGCTGAAGCAGAAGTGGAGAGCCTTCAGATCAGGTGATAAAGAGGCAATGAGGACAGCCCAGAAGGAGCTGAGAAGAGAGATAAGGAGGGGGAAGGGCAGATAGGGTGTCCACATCAATAGCAAACTGGACTGGTCCACAAACACAAATGCACTGTACAAAAAGGGCCTAAGTCGTCTTCACCCGCTAAGGTGGCTGAGGTCCTTTGGGTTGAACAGGAATCTTCTGAGGACCTTCTATAACACTGTGGTTGCATCTGTTTTTTTTATGCTGTGGTCTGCTGGTGTGAAAGAATCGCGGAGAGGGACAGGGGGAAACTAAATAAACTGGTCAAGAGGGCCAGCTCTGTCCTGGATTGTCCGCTGAAATCTAGCGAGCAAGTAGGGGAGGAGAGGATGTTATCCAAGCTAACATTCATCATGGACAACACCTCCCACCCCCTGCATGAGACTGTACAAGCACTGAGCAGCTCATTCAGCAGTAGACTTTTACACCCGCAGTGCAAAAAGGAACGCTACCGCAGGTCATTCTTACCTGCAGCCATCAGACTCCACAACTCAACCTAGCAATACTTATTTATTATTACTCATTTATTATTGTTATTATTATTAATACTATAATAATAATTATTATTACATTTACATTTATATCTACATTTACTTATTTATTTATTTATAATTCATTATTATGTACTATTATTATGTACTATTAGTATTATTATTATTATTATTATTATTATTACTATTATGTATTCTCTCTGTGTGCAAGGTTATCTTTCCAGTTTCATATTCATTCATATTCTTCCTTTCTTGTTAATTGCCCTGTATATTTATATATTGAAATATTTATATGAATATTTATATGTGTGTATATATATATATATATATATATATATATATATATATATATAAATAAATAAATATA
>JABMDN010018567.1:0-11823 GCA_017165825.1 Hepsetus odoe
CACATACACACACACACACACACACACACACACACACATACACACACACACACACACATACACATACACTCACACACACACACATACACACACATACTCACACACACACATACACACACTCACACACACACACACATACACACACACACACACATACACTCACACACATACACACACTCACACACACACACACACACCCACACACATACACACACACACTCACACAAACACACACACATACACACACACACTCACACACACATACACACACATACTCACACACACACACACACACACACATACACTCACACACACTCACACACACACACACACACACACACACACACACACTCACACACACTCACACACACACATTCACACACACACTCACACACACATACTCACACACACACACACACACACACACACACACACACACACACATACACACGCACACATACACAAACACACACACACACATACACACACACACATACATACACACATACATACACACATACACACACACACACACACACACATACACACACACACACGCACACACACACACACATAGCTAGACAACACCCAGCCGATGAAAAGATTTGTGAAATGAGCGGCAGCTGCCTTCAGTGGCACTCCAGATATACAGACCGATCCCTGGATAACTCCAGAAATACGGATCAATACCTGGATAACTCCAGATATACAGACCGATCCCTGGATAACTCCAGATATACAGACCGATCCCTGGATAACTCCAGATATACAGATCGATCCCTGGATAACTCCAAATATACAGATCGATCCCTGGATCACTCCAGATATACAGATCAATACCTGGATAACTCCAGATATACGGGCCGATCCCTGGATAACTCCAGATATACAGATCAATACCTGGATAACTCCAGATATACGGGCCGATCCCTGGATAACTCCAGATATACGGGCCGATCCACAGATGCTCAGATATACGGATCAATACCTGGATAACTCCAGATATACGGATCGATACCTGGATCACTCCAGATATACGGGCCGATCCCTGGTTAACTCCAGATCCTGGGTAACTCAGATATGAGCCGATCCCTGGATAACTCCAGATATACAGATCGATCCCTGGATAACTCCAAATATACAGATCGATCCCTGGATCACTCCAGATATACAGATCAATACCTGGATATCTCAGATATGCGGGCGATCCTGGATAACTCCAGATATACAGATAATACCTGGATAACTCCAGATATACAGGCGATCCTATGGATAACTCCAGATATGCGGGCGATCCTGGACAATCCAGATATACAGACCCGATCCTGGATAGCTCCAGATACAGATCGATCCCTGGATAACTCAAATATACGATCGATCTGGATCACTCCGAATACAGATCAATACCTGGATAACTCCAGATATACGAGCCGATCCCTGGATCACTCCAGATATACAGATCAATACCTAGATAACTCCAGATATACGGGCGATCCTGGATAACTCCAGATATACAGGCGATCCTGGATAACTCAGATATAGGATCAATACCTGGATAACTCAGATATACGGATCGATACCTGGATCACTCCCGAATATCACGGGCGATCCTGGTGCTCAGATATGGGCGATCCTGGATAACTCCAGATATACGGGCCGATCCCTGGATAACTCCAGATATACAGACCGATCCCTGGATAACTCCAGATATACAGATCGATCCCTGGATCACTCCAGATATACAGATCAATCCCTGGATCACTCCAGATATACGGATCAATACCTGGATAACTCCAGATATACGGGCCGATCCCTGGATAACTCCAGATATACAGATCAATACCTAGATAACTCCAGATATACGGGTCGATCCCTGGATAACTCCAGATATACGGATCAATACCTGGATAACTCCAGATATACGGGCCGATCCCTGGATAACTCCAGATATACAAACCGATCCCTGGATAACTCCAGATATACGGATCAATATCTGGATAACTCCAGATATACAGATCGATCCCTGGATAACTCCAGATATACGGATCGATACCTGGATAACTCCAGATATACAGGCCGATCCCTGGTTAACTCCAGAAATACGGGCCGATCCCTGGTTAACTCCAGATATACGGGCCGATCCCTGGATAACTCCAGATATACAGACCGATCCCTGGATAACTCCAGATATACAGACCGATCCCTGGATAACTCCAGATATACAGATCAATAACTGGATACCTCCAGATATACGGGCCGATCCCTGGATAACTCCAGATATACAGACTGATCCCTGGATAACTCCAGATATACAGATCGATCCCTGGATAACTCCAGATATACAGATCGATCCCTGGATCACTCCAGATATACAGACCGATCCCTGGATAACTCCAGATATACAGACCGATCCCTGGATAACTCCAGATATACAGATCGATCCCTGGATAACTCCAAATATACAGATCGATCCCTGGATCACTCCAGATATACAGATCAATACCTGGATAACTCCAGATATACGGGCCGATCCCTGGATGACTCCAGATATACAGACCGATCCCTGGATAACTCCAGATATACAGATCGATCCCTGGATAACTCCAAATATACAGATCGATCCCTGGATCACTCCAGATATACAGATCAATACCTGGATAACTCCAGATATACGGGCCGATCCCTGGATAACTCCAGATATACAGATCAATACCTGGATAACTCCAGATATACGGGCCGATCCCTGGATAACTCCAGATATACGGGCCGATCCCTGGATAACTCCAGATATATGGACTGATCCCTGGTTAACTCCAGATATAGAAGCTGATCCCTGGTTACCTCGAGCTATATGACCTGATCCCTGATTGACTTTAGCGACATGAGCTAATAAACCAAAATGTACCAACCCTTGCTTCATGAACTGATCCCTGTTTAGTTTCATGAACTGTTCTCTGTTTAGCTTCATGAACTGATCCCTGTTTAGCTTCATGAACTGATCCCTGTTTAGCTTCTTGAACTGATCCCTGTTTAGCTTCTTGAACTGATCCCTGTTTAGCTTCATGAACTGATCCCTGTTTAGCTTCATGAACTGATCCCTGATCAAATTGAACTCAATGAGCCAATCCATGGTGAACTTTTGCGAACGGATCCCTGGTTATCTTGAGCCACATGAGCTGATCCCTGATTGGCCTGCGCATTTGGAAGCAATCCCTGCTTCATGAGCATGACTTCAGGAGTCAATCGCTGGCTAACTTTCATGAGCTGATCATTCAGGCTGATCTCCTGCTAAGCTAAACCCCATGCTCAGATCCTCAGGTAACTTCAGGCAGTCTTAAATGTCGATACTATGCGTCTGCAGCCGATCGTTATGATCATCGCTAATCGCCGTGCGTCCACTGCGCCTGAGTGGGTGAATAATTTTTTTTTTCCTCCCTCCTTCCTAACGAAGGCCCAACTCTCAGTGGGTAAACGATTAAAACCGCTTCACACCAACGCGCGAGGGAGAAAATCCTCCTTTAGAAATTGGAAAACGGGGTCTGGCGCAGAAAAAAAAAAAACAAAAACCCGATCATCCCTCCCCCACCCAGACTATCTCTCCTTCCTTCCCCCGGTTCCTCCCTCGCTCTCTCGCCTGAGGATTAGTTTTCACCGCAGCAGTCACCTCCTTCGACGAGCGAGAGGACAGGAGGAGGTAATCGGGGGAGACTGCAGCCTGTAAATCGTGACGATGTTTCAGTTCATTTTCTGTCCATTAATTACACCCTCAGATCAGACAGCCAATAGGAGAGCAGCTCGATCTGGTTCTGTTGTGGTGACCAAAGTACAGTTAATTGGTATCTTAATACTCAGTCAATTAAGCAATTAAGTAAATACAGTCTTACATGGACACTATATTATGTAGAAATTCACATTTAATACATCTGTCGTGTGTTATTCTTCATCCATCCATCCATTCAATCCATCCATGTGTTCATCCATTTGAGCATCCATCTATGTATCCAACTATCCATCTGTCCATCCATCCATGTACAAATCCATCCATCTATTCATCCGTCTATCCAGCCATGCACGCGTGAAAATTATATGCAAAGTGTGTAAATCCACCCATCCATCAATCTATCCATCCCTATATTCATTCATCCATCCATCCATTCAATAGCCATCCATCCATCAATCTATCCATGTGTCCACCCAATGTATCCATTCATCCATCTATCCATCTGTCCATCCATGATTACCTCCATCCATCCACCACTCCATGTGTCCATTCATTCATCCATCTATGTATCTAACCATCCATCTATGCATATATACCTCCATCCATCCATGTCCTTCCATCCATATATACCTCCATCCATCCATGGTGTATGCATGAAAATTATATGCAAATTATATGTGTAAATCCATCCAGCCATCCATCCATCCATGTATTCAGCCATCCATCGGACATCCATGTATCCATCTGTCCATCCACGATTACCTCCATCCATCCATCAATCTATCCATGTGTCCATCCATTCGAGCATCCATCTATGTATCCAACCATCCATCTGTCCATCCATGTATTACCACCAGCCATCATTCAATCTATCCATGTGTCCACCCAAAGGCCATCCATGTATCCATTCATCCATTCATCCCTCCATCAATCTATCAATGTATCCATCCATCTATGTATTGATCCATCCATGATTACCTCCATCCATTCATCCATCAATCTATCCATGTGTCCACCCAGAGGGCATCCATGTATCCATTCATCCATCCATTCTTCCATTAATATATCAATGTATCCATCCATCTATGTATTGATCCATCCATGGTTACCTCCATGCATTCATCCATCAATCCATCCATCTGTCCATCCATGTATACATCCATCTTACTGTTCTTACGTCTAGCTCAGGTACACACGTCCACAGCGGTGTCTTGTTCTCCACCTATCAGGATGACGCTCATCCACCAGCAGAGCAGGACGACGTGGTTCCTGCTGTAGCACTAATACAGAGACCCACAGGATGCTGGACGCATGAGTCACCAGGAACTCAGACTCGTGTGGAGCTCAGAGACGGGAGGACTTTGTCAGTGTGAAGTGGGACATATTGTCCTGCCATTGGGTCAAACCCTTCTTCACGCTCCAGCAGGAGGCCGAGGCTGATTCCTCCTGCGTTCGGCATTCAAGGATGCAGAACTAACGACTGCAGCGATCAGAGGAACATTCAGCCTGTGATCGCCGGAACCACAGAAGCAAAAGAACGAGTCTCCAACTAGAACAGACGAGTTCTAGCGATACATAAAGATACGTCCACATTTAAAATACATCTCTCTATTTATCTATCTATCTATTTATATTACACAGACACACAGTCTCTTTCTGAAGACTCTTCAGCTGATATCAAAGAGCATATCACTCCTTCAATCTCAGCGGGGGAGGGGAGGGAGAGAGAGAAAGAGGGAGAGAGAGAGAGAGAGAGATGTCAGAATAACCTTTATGTTCTTGTACTTCTCAAAGACACACACACACACACACACACACACACACACACACACACACACACACACACACACACACAGTATTCCTTCTGACTCAGCGCTCTCTGACAGGTTCTTCATTATGGTGGACTCTCTCAGTGACCCGGGTCAGCGGGACAGAACAGCAGCCCGACTGGACAGGACTAAGTGGTTCAGGGTACTCTGAGCATTTTGAGTACTTTGGCTACTTTTGGTAAAGTGTTCTCTTTTAGAATCTTCTAAACTTTGTGTCCTTTTAGTTCTTTGAGTACTTTGTAAATGTTGAGTGAAGTACTTTGAGTGTTTTTTTTATACTTTGCATACTTTTCTGTTGAACTTTCATGAAGAAATGAGGATGCAAACATGCTCACACACACACACACACACGCACACACACACACACACACACACACACACACAGAGCCTTTTACTGCTGGAAACCACCAACTCCAATCTTGGCCACAACCATTTGTTCTGTGTGTGTGTGTGTGTGTGTGTGTTCATAATTTAGCTGACTTCTGTTGTATAAGTGGCAGGCTGAGCTGTGTAAATGTGTGTGTGTGTGTGTGTGTGTCGCTCAGCTGCCCAGAGAAGCGGCAGTTTGGCTGGACAGGAGCTTTATTCTGTTACCATGACATCCAGCCAGTCACCTCTGGGCATTCAGAGAGTTGGCAAAGTGAAAGAGAGAGACAAACAGAGAGAGAGAGAGAGAGAGACAGAGAGATGACATCATTTCCCATCTATTAAACACTGATGGGATGGGGAAGGGAGTTGATTTATGGGGTCAAAGAGTTTGACTAAACTCCAAACAGGAAGATCATTTCTCGATTTGGGACGAGATCTGGGGGACGTGAGCGTGTCGTCCTCCCACCAGAATGTGGCAGACTTGAACATCTAGAACATCTCGTTTGGTCTTCAGTGGAGTTGTCAACCCATGAATGAATGTCTTCAAATCACTTGTCAATCCTTTTTTGTTGTCCTGATCCCTGTTGTCGTCTCGTTTTTGCTCATTTAGTCCACTGTGAGGTTCCCTTGGACAGAGGGGTCAGGACCACTCCGGAACCCCCGAGGGGACAGGCTTATGTTAATGAAGCCAGGGATATGCTAATAAGGGTCACCGGGACAATGATTCCTTTTACTGCCAATAGTTGACATTAATTTCAGTGGGGCAGGAGCTTGCTGCTCCCCTGGACATCCATATAAGGAGTTGTTTTTCACAGCTATGGAGATTTCCAGACCCTCCTTAGGGCCCTCGTCCTGCACCTTCACACCTGAGTCCCTTTAGTGTTTGTCTTGTCTTTGCTGGTTCTTTGTCTTGACATTGTCTCAGCATTGGTATTTCTGGTCTTGTCTCTTTGACTTGCTTGGCTCTAGCCTAGCCTAGCCTAGCCTAGCCTAGCCTAGCCTAGCCTTTCTCACTGTCTCTGCCTTGTCCATGCCTTTGCCTTTGGTCTTTCTCCTCTCGTGTTTATCTTGCCTAGTCACTGTTTCTATTCGTTAAGTTCATGTTTTGTTTAATAAGCGTAATATTTGCATGTCCACCCTGTCCAACGACTCAGACAGGTCTCCTATTTCCCTGAAAAACTAGCAGCAGGGAGGGACACTGGGGAGCCACCTGAGAGCACTCAGTCAGCTCTACAGATTCCATTACCCATCACTTCCCAGCGACAGACGGCCTGAAAGAGAGATGAACAAGAGCTTAGTGCTGTGATTTCCTTTGACACTGATGGACTAGCTCGCATCAACTGGGCCTGCCTGTTCTCCGCAATGGCTCTATCCCCCACTCCCTCCCTCCGTCACAGTCTCTCTCTCTCTCTCTAGTTCTCAACTTATCACCGAGCTTAACGCTTCAACACTTGCATCATGCCTGCGACTCTGCCACGAGTGACACGAAGCTAATGTTACGGCGACGCAGGAACCGACGCTTTCGCTGCCAACCTTGTTAACAAGTCGTTCCCTGTCAGGAACGAAACGAAGCAGAGCCCGAGAGCTGCAACAACTCAGTCCTCCACCTCGCTTCGGGTACAGTCCGCAGTCTGGGACTGCTCTTCCAGCCCTCCATCAGTGGTCACTTCCTGACCACAGAACGGGATATTTTTGGGCATTGAAGCGGGCAGCGATGCTGACGTGGGTAAAAACTCCAGCTGTGCCTCGTGCAAACTTCAGGGTCACCGCTGTGCTGAGAATAGTCCACCAACCACTCAGTCGACAGCAGCCCTGAGGTCCCAAAGTGGACGCTTATCATCTGGTTTGGGTGATGGTATGACTGGGAAGCAGGGCACATTATCAGCGCATTGATACTTCTCTCCACCCACAGGAAGGATCCGTTCAACTAACGTTGCTCTTTCAAGTTTAGAGACAATTTATTTTCAAAGCAAACGGTTCAAATTTTGACTGAGCAGAACGGAGTCGGTTCCCGTCGTGGTGAAACCTGTCGTGGTCCTTCAACAGAACTTTGAGGAACTCCATCTCCATCAGGAGAGGCTGATGAAGCGTGTGACGACCACATAGTGGTTTCCATTAAAGTGCCCAGCGAGTGGACGCACGAGGGGGGTATTTCCGATGAAGTGGCCAGTAAGTGTATCGCTAAGGACTTTTTGTTGTCCCGGCCTAAAAATGGTCCCTCGCAGGCATCCAGTTGGGGGAAACCCTGCACCTTAGACTGCAACGTCTTTCGCTTTAATCAGGAAGTGCTGGAAATGGGCTATTAGCGCGAGACGGCTTTGGGAAAAGCTAGCAGCAGTCGCTGATGGACTCCTCCCGCGTGATGAACGTACTGCACTGTACAATCTCGGCAGATAAAAGCCGGCGGACATTGTAATGGGTCCATGATCCCGGAGCTCTTTAGGGAGCGGAGGCAAAGCTTCAGTCGCCCGGTTAATAAGTCTGACCTTTCGGCGCATCACTTCATTAGGCCCTTCTGATCCGGGGCGAAATCCTGTTCTCGCTTTCTGCATCGGCAAGCAGCTGTCGGTGGAGCGATAGCGCGAGAAGCATTGAATATCAAAGTGGATTTGAGGGCAGGGTTACATCAAACGGAGCCCCAACATTAACGACCATGTCCCCCTTAACGACCGGGTCCTCAGCTGGAGCAGCGACACCAGCCGGGCCAGACTTTCCACAAGCTGACTGCAGGCTACAAGGGCAGGAAGCTCTAAATCACTTTGCAGCCTTCAAGCCCCTCCTCTGTTGATCCATAATCCCAGCGGCTCCGTCAAATTTGGTGGAAATTCGGGACGGTGCACCAGACGGGAAGTTAAAAAGACAAATCCTGAACGGAACCTTCATGTAGGTGGAAAAGCGCTATGTGCTAATAGTGGAACCTGCATCCAGAAACGTGGCAACCGCTTCCCCAGCGATGGCATCACCCAATCCCAGCGATAACGGTCCACTCTGGGACCCCACTGTCGATCAGCGGTAAAAAGTCATTTTTGTACTTAAGTATCTGGTATAGGTTAGAGTATTTTTCAGATTACTTTTTTTTCACTCCCTAAATCTCACGCCAAATATCTGTACTTTGTAGTTTGTGCTTTCAAACCAGGAGTATTTCTAATTCTTTACTCAACTTTTGTACTTTGAGTATATTTCAGAGCCTGAAAATTAACTTCACTTAAAGTTTTTAAGTGACTTTCAAATTCACCCTTACTTTATACTTTAGCTCGTTTTTTTCCTCATAACCTTAATGCATTGCCTTACTTGTGCTGTGTCAAAAAAGTCCAATTTATTCCTGATTTAAGTGAAGGATGTGCAAAAGAATACAACAAAATTGCTTAGCTCCCGACTAAAGATGGCGTTAAAGTCTGCCACGTTATAATAAATGAATTCATAATCACTACTGTCACGATACCGAATGTCAGTAAACGTATGTAAAAGCGTGTAGCCGCAAACTACCATCCCCGGCTTATAATTCTGGCTTTTCTGAAGCACCGGCATCACAAGGAGATCTGGCAACCCATCTCTGCTGGCATCTCCTCTCGTGGTCTTTTTCTGAAACTGAAAGCTGCCCCGAAGGCCCGCCGACACGGTGGGAGGGAAGAAACTCAAGAAGTTCAGGGATAATTAGGCCAAAGCAGTTTGCAGGCTGGAAGTTTCCTCCACCATTTGCAAAAGTTGGAGGAGACTTTCTCATAGCAACAGGCGTCCGGCGCTAACATGGTTTCCGTGGAAACAACCCGACCGATATCATGAGAAACTCCCACCTTGCGCATGTGCTCGCTGGCCACTTTATTAGAAACAATCACCTGGTGCCTCTACTCCTCCTTTTGACTTTTTTCCATACAGAGGCATAAGTGAAGGTTTACAGGATGGTAATGAGACCAGCTGTGTTATACGGGATGGAGACAGGTGATGGGGCTGGAGGTGTCAGAGTTAAAGATGCTGAGATTTGCCCCAGAATGGACAAGGATTAGAACAGGATCAGGAAAGAGTCTATTAGAGGGACAGTTCAGGTTGGACAGCTTGGAGACAAAGTGAGAGAAGTGAGACCATGGTGGTTTAGACGTGTCCAGAGGAGAGACGAGGGAGAAGGATGTTGAGGATGGAGCATGAAAGAGGAGAAGAAGAAGAACAAAGAGGAGGTTCATGAATGTGGTGAGAGAGGACATGCAGGGGAAAAGCAAAAGTCTGGTGGCAGAAAGGAGAAGACGAGTGTGGCGTTCCCCAAGGTTCTGTTCTAGGACCACGACCACTTTCAGATTCATATTCAGGCTTCTGCTTGGTTCTGTTTTCCATAAAGATGGTTTGAACATCTTCAGCCAAACCAATTTAATGTCAACTTTATTAGAAACACCAAAGCTGTATCTCAGCCCCTTCAGCTCCGCCCCCTTTATAGCACCATTACGGAGGTGAACAATTACAGATGACGTATCGTGACTTTTTCATTAACATGTGCAATACAGTGTTCCTCAAGGTTCGGTTTGGTTCTGTTTTCGGCAAACCTGGGTTCAGCTTCTTTAGCCAAACCATAATGATAATCAACCTAATTGGGGGATTAAATTACTGACTGTGGGACCACTGTCCTCCAGATACAGAAGGACGAATGTCCAGAGCTGCACTGAAAGTCTGGGTTTTTTAAAAAGAATTTCAATAAAGTTTTCATGAAAAGTAAGATTTAACATCCATCCATCCATCCATCCATCCATTTTCTGCCGCTTGTCCCAAACAGGGTCGCGGGGGAGTGCCGGTGTCCAACCCAGCGCACACAGGGCGAGGACGGGGGACGCACCCTGGACAGGTCGCCAGCCCATCGCAGGGAGGAGCGTGTCCGGGACGGCACCTTGCTCAAGGGTACCTTTGAGCAAAAGTACAGGAATGTACTGAGAATGTAAAGTAAAAGTACAGGAGTGTACTGAGAGTGTAAAGTAAAAGTACAGGAGTGTGCTGAGAGTGTAAAGTAAAAGTAGAGGAATGTACTGAGAGTGTAAAGTAAAAGTACAGGAATGTACTGAGAGTGTAAAGTAAAAGTACAGGAGTGTACTGAGAGTGTAAAGTAAAAGTAGAGGAATGTACTGAGAGTGTAAAGTAAAAGTACAGGAGTGTACTGAGAGTGTAAAGTAAAAGTACAGGAATGTACTGAGAGTGTAAAGTAAAAGTACAGGAGTGTCCTGAGAGTGTAGAGTGAGACGTGTCTCCTCTGAAGGACGTCTGGAGCGTCTGTCTGCTGAAAGTGAACTGAATCTCACTCCATATTAATAGAATTAAAGACTATTAAAGCCTCGAACTTCAACTCCAATAAAAACAATCTACTGAAAATAATCCACATGAACTTCACCGCTTCACTTTCATCACCGTCTCTACTAGTTCTCCATCACGGACACACACTCCACACACGCCTGAAATCCATCCAATCAATATGCAACAATTTTAAGAATAGCGCCCAGGGAGCAGTGATGGGGACGGTACCTTGCTCAAGGGTACCTCAGGGCAGCCTACTGGTCTGGGATTCGAACCCACAATCTGGCGATCCAGGGACCTCGTCCCTGAACACTGGGCCACCGCTGCCTGAAGTGAAGGAATCTGGCTGAGTTAGAATCACTTTTTAATTTTGGTATTATCAGCAGCAGCCAGAAACCCAAATTTTCAACCCAGATCAGTGCTTTAGCCCAACGTTCCGCCCGCCCTGGCGATGGTTCTCCTTTCCATCGGTTCCCTTTCCAATGTGCGAATTACAGAATTTACTCTAATTAGCCATGAAAACCCATTTACTACATAAAGAAGGAGTGTGTAGATCGCAGCCGTAAAGCAGCACAAGGCCGTTAGAAGAACACACACACACACACACACACACACACACACACACACACACACACA
>JABMDN010018607.1:0-11570 GCA_017165825.1 Hepsetus odoe
GCTTCACTCTTTTCTCTAGTGCTGCAGAGACCTGGACTATTTTAATAAGATCACAGCAATGTTCAGAAGACTGAATCAGATCTTCTTCTCAGTGTTTTCATGTTAAACTCTGTAGTGTCGTGTGTTTATCAGGGATTATTTCACTCTGACAGTAAACTCATGATCCTACACTGAGGGTCTCACCATCCTGCCTGTGTTCTTCATATGAAGGTTCACAGGGAGCAGCCCAGCGCTGTGAATATAAACTCTATAATGGAGCTCCATGAGTCCAGCAGTGGAGGAGGAACCTCTGAACCAAAGTGAGTAACTTCAGCTCTTAACCTGAGAAAACAGAAGAATGATGTAAAAGAAAGAGGGAATATTGTTTATGACGTATTGTTTATAACCCAGCTGTGTGTCTATGAAGAGTGACCAGTCAAAGGTAGAACCTCCTGCATTCAGCAGTGGAGGAGGAACCCAGTGGTGTGAAGAGTGAGAGCTGTTCCCTCTGATCCAGAGTGAGTTGATGTTCTTCAGAGAAACTGATTCATACTGGAATTTGAAATCTGTTGACATATTATCATATTATTAGAAACCATGCTCTGTTTTCACTGCTGTACTGATGATGCCCGAGTCTACTTTACCTCCTCCAATTCAGCACTTCCCGTCCCACCCCACCCCGCCTCGCCCCACCCTGCCTCGCCCCGCCCCGTAAATAAAGCTGTAGAGGGTCAGAATGGACACCTGGTTCTTTTCCTTCATTTCCTGCTGGGCATCTCACTGGAGTCCAGTCAGAGACTCTTACAGGGTTTACTGACACAAACACACAGCAGCTCAGAGGAAACCACAGACTACATCAAAAAAATTATCAAAGCAGATAAAGATCACATCTCTACTGAGAGATCCATCAACCTGTTCCTCTGGTTGTCTGAAATGAAAGACCAGTCACTCTCCAGAGATTCAGGAGTTTCTAAACACAAAGAAGAAGATGAAGATCAAGATCTCTTCTGGACAGTGTTCAGCTCTACCCTGCATTCTTCTGACCTCAGGGGAGGTTCTGGATGAGCTTGACCTGAATAAATTCATCACATCAGATGAGGGTTACAGGAGGCTGATCCCAGCTGTGAGTGTCTGCAGAACAGCCCAGAGAGTGTTCGATCGATGTTAATACATCAGGGGTTGAAAATGGATGAATCAGCAAAATTATAAACCAGTTTAACTCATAGCTCAGTGGATCAGACCTGGTCCTGTAAACTAGGGGACGGGGAGATCAGATCTCACTGGTCCTGAAATTTGTGGCAGCCGAGGAGAAGTTTAGAGAAGTGAGTTCGCAACCGAACGGTTTGTGGGATGCACAAGCCAGTGTATTTATTGGTGCTGGTCCCAGTACCGGATTAATGGGGAGGGATATGTCAGGAAGGGCATTCAGATGAAACTTGGAACCGGTTTTAATGATTTAATGAAATCTGTTCCACTCTTGGATGATTGAATGGATCTGTAATGAAGAACAGCTTCATAATTGTGGAACAGCTGGTATAAATTTGGGTGATGGAGGAAACATTTCCTTTGCAGGCACATTACCTGAGTCTGTTTGAGTTAGAAAGGATGTTCTTAATGTTACTCATGTTTTCTTCTTGATGTGCAACCACAGTGTTGTCATAGATACCCAGTGCCATGTTTCTGTTTACATTTCCCACAGGTTCCTGTCCTGTGTTGCTTTTCTTTTCTAGTCCACCTTCACCCACCTTATTCCTGTCTCCTAGTCAGTGCTCCCTCCTGTGTCTATGGTTCCTCCTTTCCCTGTTCCTGGTCAGTCTAGTGTATGAGTGCTGTTGTGTTTCAGTGGGTCTTTTGACTGGTCTTCACCCAGTGTTTACTGGTTTTGTCCTGGATATGTTGTGTATCCTTTTTTTAAAACCATGTTCACAAACAGATTTTTACTGAGTTTATAAGGGTCACAAGTATAAATACTCTTGGTTGTTTAAAAGCATTGTCTTACAAAAAGTTTCCAGGATTTTTCTCTGGGGCTTTGTGAAGACCACTAGTGCTCACAGAAACGTTCAAATCCCAGTTTAGCAGGTGGCCCTGAGGTACTCTAGATCTAGGTACCGTCCCCATCACTGCTCCCTGGGTGCTGGATTTGGCTGCCCCCTTCTGGAGAGTGTGTGTGGGTTAAATACAGAAGATTAATTTTGTTGTGGTTCAGTGTGTGCTCACAATAACAAGTAGTCACTTTCACTTCATGAAGTCTTAGTTTTCTAGTTTGTATGAATTATACATCACATAAATATTTATTTAGAACTCATTTAGAACCAAGGAAAACTCACACACACAGTGAGTGTACGTATATAAGAGAGATTAGAAATAAAGGTCATGATCTGAAAGTTGTTTATGTACATATTGTGTGTTTATGTGTGTATCTGCTGAATGAATGTGTGTTTGTGATGACAGTGTTTCTGATGGATCTTCATTTCTCTCCAGGTTGATGGACTGTGATCTATCAGAGAAGATCTGTTCAGTTCTGTCCTCAGTTCTCAGTTCAAACTCCTCCAGTCTGAGAGAACTGAACCAGAGTCACAATAACCTGCAGGATTTGTCACGGTAGGCAAAGCGCTGCTCTGACTGTGCACACCTGTGCACACTTGGGCAACAGGTGAGCCTCACTGGGGCTGGCTTTATAAGCACCAATGAATCAGAGCAGAGTGTCGGTCATTTTCTTTTCTTTGGGTTTCTTTTGGTTTTTGATGGTTTTCTCTCTGGACTTCCTGTGGTTCTCGAGTTTTTTATTTACACCTAATAAAATGGAGCACAAGATCTCTGGCTACGCGATTATGTTCAACCGGAGGGCGGGGTTTCCGTGTTGGACTATGCATCTGCCCCAGAGGGTGGGGCTTCCATGTTGGAGTATGCGTAACCCCCCAAAGGGCGGGCCTTCTGTTTCGAACTATACGTCTGAGCGTGCCGGAGAGGGCCGGGTTACTGGAGTTGGGTCTATGCCCGCTATAGAGAGCGGGTCTTGGGTATTTGAGACCGTGACTCCAGCACCAGCCACCAAGGTCAGGACGTCCTGGACAATATGGACTAAGACACTGGGGTCTCCCTCGCCGCCGCCTGCAGCCCTGGATGTGGTTTCAGTGGGGCGCATTTTGGCCCTGGAATGGGCAATAGTGTCCCTGATTTGCAGTTTTGTGTTAGGGCCCCTGGGACAGGCCAACTCTGAACTATTGTCTGATGTATTTCTGCTTTGCCCAGAGTTGACAACTGTGTGTGTAGTGTTACTGATAGATCTTCATTTCTAATCAGGCATTGTGGGTTTGAATCCCAGATCAGTAGGTTATCCTGAGGTTCCCTTGATCAAAGTACTGTCCCCACCACTGCTCTAAGGGTGCTGGTCATGTCTACCCCCTGCTGGACGGTGTGTGTGTGATAAATACAGAGGGTGTGTTCGGTTGTGGTTCACTGTATTCTGCGTGTTAAGTGAATGTGAAAGTGACTGTTCTCGTCATTGTGAAACACTGCACACAGTCAATCACAACAGAATACAACCTCTGCGTTTGACCCACACACACCATCCAGCAGGGGGCAGATGTTGAAGGCGCCCAGGGAACAGTGACATGCACGCACACACACACACTGGACAGTACAGTGAGTTACACACACTCTGGAGAAACTACAGTGAGTTTCACACACACACACACACACACACACACACACACACACACACACACACAAATACAAACGAACTGGAGAAACTACATTGAGTTAAGCACACACATAGACACACACTGGAGACACGACAGTGATTTACACTCTCACACATACACACTTCAGAAACTACAGTGAGTTATACACACACACAGACACACAGCGTGTGTTTATGATTGAACAAGTTAGAAAATGTGTGAATGCTGTTTGTGTAGGAGTTTGTTCGGGGTCTGCAGTGCTGTCTCATACCTGTGGTGGTCCTGATGTGAAGTGTCCCATTATTCTTCTGATTTGTCCTACAGTGTCTGAACAGACCCAGACCTTTGTGAGTCTCACACACACACAGCAACAAGAGGAAAAAGACTTAAAGAACAACCACACACAGTGTGTGGTGTTACAAGGTAACAATGTGTGGTGTTACGTGGTAACAGTGTGTGGTGTTACGTGGTAACAGTGTGTGGTGTTACAGGGAAACAGTGTGTGGTGTTACAGGGAAACAGTGTGTGGTGTTACAGGGAAACAGTGTGTGGTGTTACGTGGTAACAGTGTGTGGTGTTACGTGGTAACAGTGTGTGGTTGTAACGGAGGCGGGGTGCAGGGAGGACGCCAGTGCTGAGCCAGGGGTTCGTAACATAAATTTATTAACTATATTAACAAAACAAAACAAAACCAAGGACTGCAGTTCTAACTAAAATCAAGGAACTGCAGCCTAAACCAAGATACCAAATACCAAATACCACCACAGAGTGCGTAGGCTGAGCCTAACTAATGAGCCACACTCTGTTCTGACTCATCGGGGCTTAAATAGCAGCCCCAATGAGGCACACCTGTGCCTTCATTAGCTCAGGTGTGCTCAGTCAGAACAGAGCGCCCTCTATCGTGCCCAAAACTCCTCATCCGTGACAGAATCCCCCCCTAAAAGGCGCGGCTCCCGAAGCACCAAAACACAGCCGAACCTCTGGGGGGAGGTCAAGAACAAAAAACACTCTACAAAAACAGTCTCTTTTTGGGGCATATGGTCAGGTCCACAAAACACTTCTATACAAAGGACCTCTGACAAGCCATGTCCAAGCAGAGGTTGGTGGTGAGGGGAATCCTAAAAGTTCAGTCCACTTCTTTAACTGTTGCCTGAACTCGACCCTGGAGTCACTGGAGGAATCGCCTGATTCAGTGGAACGCCTCGTCTTGATGGAACCTGAAAGAGAGCTAAACACAGATTTTAAAGGGTTTAAAGAGGAAGTCTTTTTCACATAGTCCGAACTCTGTTTCCAACCCCTGCCATCTTTGTTCTTCACGTCTCTCATCACAGAATCTACAGTGCAGAAGCTGTTGTTCACTTTCTTGAACTGAGACAGGTCATTGCTGATGTCTTTTGTCTCCTTTCTCTTCTTGCTCATATTTCCCTGCTGCTTGGAGCCCAGTGAGGCAGCATCCCAGCTCCTGGTTCCACTACGAGATGTTCCATATGGACTCCTCCACGAGCCACCTTGTTCTGAGCCTGCTGATCTGTTCATCTCCGAGGTGAGATTGGATTGTCCTTGCAGCTCTGATCCGTTTGGCCAGATCCCTTGCCCGCTTTCCTCTGAATGACTTTTGCAAGCAAATTGCAGCATGTCTGAACAGCTGATACCTCTGTCTTTGTTGATGCCCAAGCTTCCACCTTCTGAACCTCCTCTGAAGAACACTTGCTGCCCAGCATTGCTTCTTGAAAACCAATCTTTGCTGGTGCATTCTTACTGCAGCCTGAATAATGGTGGCAGCTTTGTGCATTGCAGCAACATTCTTTCGAACAGAATAACCCCTAAAAGCTGCCTGGATGCATATCGCAGACCTTCTTAACACCTGGAATTTCTCACGTTCAAATTTACCCTTAGTGTAGGACCTATAATTTCTTTGAATGATGATGGCTGACACCCTTATGGCCTGGTACTTTGCTACCTCCCGGTGTCTTCTGAACGCAGCCTGAATCAGGGAAGCTGCCTGATGTTGCAGGATCACCTCCCTTCTGACCCTCTGACCTCTGAAGCAGGCTTGCAGGAACATTGCAGCAGAGCGCAATTTCAAGAATTCCTCCCTCTGCTTTCTGGCATCAAGTGTGGAGCGATACCTAAGCTGGATGGCAATAGCAGCATACTTGATGCATAAATATCGCGTCCGAGCACAGTGAGCCCTGTAAGCACATTGTACCACAGTTGCAGCCTGGTGCTTCTGTTTCAGAGTCTGTCTGGTCTTCATCCCTCGGAATGCGGCTTGCAGAACAACAGCAGCCATTTTTTTCTCTTTCAAAGACTTCATTTCTTGCTTCATCACCTTATTAGCTCTGTAATATCGCTGAACAGTCCTGGCTGCCCACAGTAGCTTCAGGTAGTACTTTCTGCTCAAATGCTTCCTCACCTGTGCCTGAATGGTTACTGCAGCCTCATGTATTCATCTGCACCCGAACTTTCATTCTAAACTTCCCACTAACCTGGAGCTGATCCTTCTCTGCTTTCTGTGCAGCAGACAGGTCAGTGATGCTGGGTTTGGGGGTCGACTCCTTCATGCCGCTTTCCTTGCTGCGAAGGACTTTCTTGGTCGACCTCCCCAGTTGCACGATGCAGGAAGCGGTCTCTGCCGTCTTCAGGAATGGCCTTCGTGTCAGGAACGGCCTTCTTTGCCACTGCCTCGCTTCTTTTGTTGCGGGCAGCCTTCTTTGCCTTCCTTTCGTGTTTAAGGTTGCAGGGAGCTTTTATTTCCACTGTTTTGCTGTTATTCGCGCTGGCTGTGTTCACCGCTGTGTTCTCACGTTGAGCTGCGCAGAGCACTGTGTTTACCGTAACGCCCCCATTAGCTGCGCAGAGAGAATTCTTTACCGTAACGCCCCCACTAGCTGCGCAAGGAGAATTCTTTACCGTAACGCCCCCACTAGCCGCGCAGCAAGAATTCTTTACCGTAACTCCTCTATTAGCTGCGCAGGAAGAATTCTTTACCGTAACTCCTTCATCAGCTCCGCGTGGCGCTTTCTCCACTGGCGGATCGCGGTGATTGGCGCGCCGCGCTTTCTGCGCTGAATCTCTGCGTGGAACAGCGTAGGGCGGCCCCACTAGCAACGTTCCGCTTTGAATGATGTAGGGCTCGTTGACCGTCGTCCTTCCGCGTTGCGTAACGACCGTTGTCAATGAAGCCCTGCCTTCTATGTCGCGTGCGGAAAAAAACACATGGTTTAGCGTGTCGAGGTAGCACTGTGTGTTTGCGGCTAGAGCGACCAGTCTCTGCAGCAGGAAGTCGAACCAGTCCGCGCCTATCTCGGGACCCAGGCGGCTGACGAGCGGGATATCTGAAGTCAGCCGTGTCAGACGTTTCTTGAGCTCCCTGGCTGTGGCCACTGGCGTCCGTCGTACCCAGTCCTCGCCCTCCAATTCCTCACGGAGGTCCACGGACTCAACGCACGCCGGCACCCTCGTCTCCCAGGTTTCAATAAACTCCAACATCCTCTGGATCATGGCTGCACATGTTCGCAACACCTGCTCTTGCTCGCACTCCTGACTCACGACATCCAGGTACTGGCGGCTCATTTCTGTAACGGAGGCGGGGTGCAGGGAGGACGCCAATGCTGAGCCAGGGGTTCATAACATAAATTTATTAACTATATTAACAAAACAAAACAAAACCAAGGACTGCAGTTCTAACTAAAATCAAGGAACTGCAGCCTAAACCAAGATACCAGATACCAAATACCAAATACCAAATACCACCACAGAGTGTGTAGGCTAAGCCTAACTAATGAGCCACGCTCTGTTCTGACTCATCGGGGCTTAAATAGTCAGCCCCAATGAGGCACACCTGTGCCTTCATTAGCTCAGGTGTGCTCAGTCAGAACAGAGCGCCCTCTATCGTGCCCAAAACACCTAATCCGTGACAGCGGTGTTACAGGGGAACAGTGTGTGGTGTTACAGGGTAACAGTGTGTGGTGTAACATGGTAACAGTGTGTGGTGTAACATGGTATCAGTGTGTGGTGTAACATGGTATGAGTGTGTGGTGTTACATGGTAACGGTGTGTGGTGTTACGAAACTAAGATTAAAGACTGCCTTCTGTGTGACACCTCTGACCCTTTATTCAGCCACAACAACCAGTTTAGTGTCTGGAAAAGGGCTGAAGGGAAGCTAAGCTCTAAATGAGGCCAATCCTGTACTTGTTCCTGTTCTCTCTCTATATCTTTATATATTTTTTCTTTTCTTTCTGTACACCTGTCTTTTTTTATAAGAGCCCTGTAACGCCCAAATTTCCCATTCGTGGGATAATAAAAGATCACTCTACTCTACTCTACTAATTAAAATCATAATTGTTCCCAGATGCCTAAACTGCTGTTTAGGGTTAAAGTCACTTGGTAGGTCACCCTAAACAGATGCTGCTCTCAACCCGATCCTTACCCGTGTGTCTTTATATGGTTTAACTGGTCTAAATCTGAATTACTGAATTATTTATATTAATATTTACTGTATTAATTACACATGAATGATTCTATTTTTATTAAAGAAGCTTGTTAAAATGTATAAAATTGACACATTGATTCAAGCTTGTAGGAAACACAGAAGCAGGTTCCTGGAAAGTATATTGTGTGGAATGTCCAGTGAATGACTGAACAACGAGGCAAACTTGATGCTGATTGGTTTAAAAATGACAAAGCACTTTCAAAGCACAGATCAGAAGGTTGTGGGTTTGAGCAGTAGGTTGCTCTGAGGTTCCCTTGATCAAGGTACGGTCCCCATCACTGCTCCCTGGGTGTTGGATCCCCCCTGCTGGACGGAGTGTTTATTGAGATTCACTGTGTGCTGAGCTGTTTATGGTGATAAATAGGCCAACTTTTCTCTTTCTGTCTTTTTCAATCCTAAATGAAAACGTGGAGCAGACTAGATCTGTGGAGCTCTCCCTCTATTTACTGAACAATTTAACCAAACCTGAGAGGAATCACCGTCACATCCGGGGAGATACCGGCGCTTAAATCGAACAAAAAACTGCTCCACAATAACACTGCTCCAGCATTAACTACAGAACTTCTTCCTTCTTCCTTTTCTTTTCCGCTTCATTTTATTTTGAGAACGAGAGCTTTAGATCTGGCGCCCCCTCCTGGTTCACAGGCGGAGTCGCAGTTGAACCACGTGGTCAGAGTGCCGCGCTTGTCCTGCAGAGTTTAGTGAGAAGGGAAGTTGCCCAACCCCGGTCTAGAATTTCACACTTGCCATTCGCTGATTGGCTGGTTGACACAGATCAGGTGTAGTGCAGATTTAGTCAGGAACGAAGGTTTGGGTTTTTTTAAACATTCAGGTCTTTAATCTGGAAAAACTCAGTGTTTCTGTTTATTCTGTTTCAGTGTCAGAGTCAGAGAGGTTTAAAGGTCCAGACTTGGTTCAGGGGTGTCATGTGATGAAATACAGCCAAAATTAACTCTTTAATAAAGCTATAATGTGCTGCAATGCTCATTATTTTATTATTTTTTATCTGTCTAGATTTTTTCCCCTGTTAGTTTTATTAGGTTTTTTCTTAGTGTAAAATGTATTTATGTATAACTTGTTTATTTTTTTAACTGATTTTTTTCATTAATAAATTATTAATTTCCTGCAGGAATGAGGGGCAGAAGATCTCGGCAGAAGAAACATGTAGATCCTTCCAAGAAGCAGTGAAAAAGTGAAGAACAAATTACTTTTATTTATGATTAAATGTAATAAATATGAAATTATGGATCTCGTACATCCCTGCGATGGGCTGGCGACCTGTCCAGGGTGCGTCCCCCGTCCTCGCCCTGTGTGCGCTGGGTTGGACACCAGCACTCCCCCGCGACCCCGTTTGGGACAAGCGGCGGATAATGGATGGATGGATGGATCTCATACACAGCTCAATGGATACATAACTAACAGAAAAAGAAAAGCGTATCGGTGAACAGATATAGTTTAGTCTTAGTTCATTAGTCTTCTATGCTCACCTCTTCAACTTGATGAAGTGAAAGTAACATCGCCGTTCCAGCTCCTCCTCCTGTGGTTTCAAGAAAAAACACTTTCGTTTTCGCAGAGAGGAACAAAAAACTTCTGCTGGAAAAAAAGAAAAGAGGTAAATATTGAAGATTAGCTTTATTTATCAATACATTACAAACAGTTCTTTTCTTGTATCTCATTAGCTGGAAGAGTGAGTAGTAGAGTGAGTAGAGAGTGAGTAGAAAGTGAGTATAGAGTGTGTAGTAGAGTGAGAAGTAGCAAAGTAGACCCAACCAGCCAGATACTACGCAGATACAAAAACAAAGTGTATAGAAGTTCAGATCCACTGGTAACAATGCCTTTAATAATATATAACAATAAATTAAGGATATATATTTTAATGATTAAATAATGTAGAAAGAAACAGTGCTCAGGGTTTACAAAAATATATTACACTGTTTTTTAATGAGGAGAACCAGCTAAATTACCTAAAATGAGAAGATGAACTGAACATCATTTGCATTATTGAGAAATAAGAAATCATGTGAGGATATATTTTGCCAAGAGAGTGAGTGTAAAGAAGAAAATGTTGGGGGCCCAGTGCTGAACCCGGTGGAACCCCAACGGTCCTTTGTTATGGGGCAGACGTAGCTCCTTTCATGATACCCGCTAACTTCAGGATTCAGAGCAGCATTGCCAGGCAGAGACTGTGATGCTGTGAAAGATACAGAGAGAGGCCGGGAGGAGCCGTTAGTCACCCATATTTAAATCTGAAGATTTTAATGGGAAGCTTTCGAGCTGAGGAAGTTCAAGTCAAGTAGGATTTTATTGTCATTTCAGCCATATACACAGAACACAGTGAAACAAAATAACGTTCCTCCAGGACCCTGGAGCTACACACAAGACACGACACAAGACAACATGAGACACAACATAAAACACAAAACGGGGCAACAAGTGCAGACAAGACAACAGACGGCACGACAGACAGTACATTCATCCGTAGAGGGCCGCAGCGTTGTGGAACAAAGCAGCCCAGGTAGATTATAGTGTAGCAGTGTGGTGGAACAGTGTTATTGATAAAGTGCAGAGTACAACAAGAGATAAATAAATATATAATGATAATCATGGAATAAGGAGACATTAGCGGTTTAAGAGTCTGATGTCCAGGGAGAAGAAACTATTTCCCATCCTGGAAGTGGAGGCCCGTATGCTGCGGAACCTTTTCCCGGATGGCAGGAGGGAGAAGAGAGTGTGGGATGGGTGGGAGGGATCATCCACAATGCTGGGACTTGCGGTCTAAGACGTTGCAGGGGACTGCAGGGGGTCTAGTGAGGAGGGGATCTGAGACTAGATGTGCCTCATGACCAGCCTCTCGAAGCACTTGATGATGGGTGTGATTGAGATGGGATGATAGTCATTGAGGCTGGAGACAGATGGTTTCTTTGGCACTGGAATGATGCTGGTGGTCTTGAAGCACCTTGGAACAACAGTGATGCTCAGAGAGGTGTTGAAGATGTTGAAGATGTCAGTGAAGATGTCAGTGAGAACATCTCCCTGACTTACCTGTTCTTTCACTACTGTCAGAAGAGCAATTCTGCAGAATGTGCCCCTTTTAATCCAGAGTTGTGGTGTGGTTTGAGTTGTGAAGCCTGTTTTTGAAAAAGAAGCAGGTGATGTTGGTTATATACACCCCATCAAGAACTCAGCAGAGAAAGGAAAGAAGAGAAAGAAGATGGTTGATGGTGGTGGTGGTCGAGTGGTAGAATAGTCACAAATGGACTAAGTGGTTGATGTTTTAGACGTTCTCTGCATGGTGGGAAGAGGGAGCCAGAGGAGGAAGAGGTTTAAGAAGTGAATAAAATGTGGTAAAGTTTTTGTCATGGCAGGATGCAGATTCTGCTTGAACTTTAAGGGGAGAACCTTTAGAACTTTC
>JABMDN010018642.1:0-10679 GCA_017165825.1 Hepsetus odoe
GAACATGAACATGAACATGAACATGAACATGAACATGAACATGAACATGAACAAACCAAAATCCAGGCATGAAACTGGACCACTAACAAACAAAGTGAATGAGCCGCGCTCTGTTCTGACTCAGTGAGGCTTAAGTAGTCAGCCTCAATGTAGCACACCTGTGCCTTCATGAGCTCAGGTGTGCTCCATCAAAACAGAGCGCCCTCTGGTGTGAGTAAAACGACACAACAACAACAAGTGAGCAGCCCAAGTCCTGACATCACCCCCCCCTTCTCAAGGGCACCACACCGGGGGCGCTTCTCCAGCGTCTGAACCTGGGAGGGGAGACAAGCCAGAACAACAAAATACAAAACATGGCCCCTTTAATGGGGTACTGGGTCAGGTCCAAATTCACAAATTAACAAACAAATATACAGGAAGGGGGACCCGGACCAGCCAATCATGTCTCGGGCTGTTGGCAGCGGAGATGGGTACCCCAGAGTTTCAGTCCATATCCTTATAACCAAGTCCCCTTGGTACTTGTGTTTAGCGGTGCATTCCCTCGGTGTCTTTCTGTTGTCCCGTGTTTCCTCTGTCTCCCGTCTCTCTGACACCGTACTGGGGCCTCTGGGGGACGCAGCTGATGGGCTCGGGAGCCTTGTCTGGTCATCACCTGAAATAGAGCTACATACAAGAGACTCTCTGTGGTTAGAAGGGGAAGAGTTCGTTACCCTGTGTGTGCTCCGCTTCCGGTCTCTGGCCTTTTCGCTTTCCATGACTTTCGTTTCATAATCCAAGGCGGGGAGTTTTTCGTCTCTTTCATACAAATGTACAGGCCACAAGTTCTGAGGAGACTGATAGCAGGGACGTGTTATGGGCATGGTGTTGGGAAGCAGTGCAACCGGCAAAGCGTGTTTCTGCTCTGGAACTTTCAGGTGCTGATTGGGGCCTGGTTGTAGTGTTGTGCCAACTGGGATGATATTCACACGGGCATTTAGCAGGAGGTTTGGGGGAAGAACAGCTGGTGCGAAGGCTCTTTTGGGGGCACTGGCAGCAATAAAGGAAAGGTATCCTTCCACTGCTGCAGTGAACGCTGTTGCTCTCCTCGGGCACTGCTGGCTTCTGGGAGGCCGGGGTAACTGTGTGCTTCCATCTCTGAGAGGCATGATAACTTGTGTGTTGCTTGTACTGACCTTACCCTTGCAACCGGGGTTGCTCTTCTCCTCTGAGTAGGAGGGGGTTTGACTAATTCTGAAGCCTCTGATATCTGTGGATCCTCCACAGGCACATCAGGTTGGGCTGCTGGATTGTCACCCTCAGTAGCTTCCACAAAGCCTCTGGAGCACTCCTCCTCTGGATCATTCCCTGAAAGGCTAAGGTCAAGGGAATTGAGTACCTCTGAGGAACTAGACTCAATTTCTGCAACGTTACTTACTGAATGCACTGAAACAAGGGGAGAGATCCATGAAGGGCAGTCTGTTCCAGAGATGATGCCTGAGGTGATAGATGGAAGTGGTTTCTGATGAACCAGACTGGGAGTCAAATTCCTTGATGTGGTTGTCTGGTTCTGTAACTTTGACTGGGCGGAGGGAACATATACATTGTCAGTTCCAGCAATATGTACGGGTATGTTCAGAACAGGTTTACTAAGAAGTCCTTGCCTAGTTGGCCGATAGGTTTCAGCAGAGAGCAGGGGATTCTGAATAATCCTAGCTTTCCTCCTTGATACGGGGAATGTGGTTGGGAAATAATCCTGGAACTTACTTCCTGGGTCTTCTCTGTTGTGAGACAAGTTTATATTCTCACCTGAAGGATCTGTGGACAGGATCTCCACCAGAGGCTTTCTCTGCCAGTGTTCCAAAACAGTAATCAATGCGTTTGATTTCAGAAGAGACCTAATCATTATGGGTACCTCGGTCAAGGAGTTGGCTGTATGGAAACGCCTTGTTCTCCTCGAATCACCACAGGGGTCCCATGAGGAATGGTCTAACTCACTGGAAAGCCTTGGCCTGAAAGTGTCTGAAAGAGAGCTAAACATAAATGAATCCTTGTGGTTCATAGAAGAGTCCCTCTTGGCCCTGTGACACTCTGCTCCATGTACCTGCAGGGTGAGTCTCACGGAGTCCAGGTTCTTATGACCACAGTAAATTCTTAGTTCCTTGTCCAAAATCAAACATATAAAACTGTGCATTACCTGCCCTCCTGGACCGTACTCTCTGGGTGGGTCCTGCAGAGTTTTCTGGTTTCCCTCCTTTTTGTAGTTTTCCTGCAGAGCAGCATTGTTGACTTGCACCTGCTTCAGCTCCTGCATGAGTCCACTGACTTCTACTCGAAGCTCACCATTGTCTTGAGCTAAAACCTCTCTCTCCCTTTCCATGGTTGCAAGGTCACTCTGGCAAAGAGACAAGAGTCCTGTGGTCTCCTCAAGCTGAGAACACAGAGTGGTGAGCTTCTCTTCGTGTTTCAGTCTTTCATGGGTGGCTGAGCTGGTTACCTGCAGAACAGAGGCCTTGCTTTCTGCCAGCTGTTGGTTGAGCCTCATCAGCAATTCCCTCTGTTGTTTGATCTGATCTTCTCACAGGTGAATGTCTGTGAGAAGTGCACTGTGCTTCAAGTTGGCCTGTCTGAGCCTTTCGGACTCTGCCCTGAAGTCCTCCTGGGTGCTGTTCAAGTTTCCAGTTAGCCAAAGTATCTGTTCCCTGAGATCCTTACAGACTTTCTCATGCTCTAGGTACCTAGCCTGCTTTTCCTGCAGTTCCCCATTTACTGTAGCTAGTTCCTCCTGAAGGGAATGTACTTCGCTACTAGGCCAGCTAAGTTTAGGGTCCGGAACCAATTTTTTTTCTGTGGAAAAGCGCGCACTGGTTCCAAAATTGGGAACCGGCATGGATGCGGTACGGGAGCTAGAGCAGTGGAAAAGGGCCAACTGAGAACCAGAAGAGGAGAACCCAGCTTGCTTCTTATCTCTCTTGTGTGTCTCACTCTGACGTTCACCAAATGCCTTCCAGTCTGCTAAAAACACCATCTATTACTTTTCCTTCTGATTTTCTTTCACTTTTTTTTTTTAAATTATAAATTATATTAAAGTTTCCGGGGCAGCGGTGGCCTAGTGGTTAGGGCATCGGCCACTTGATCGGAGGATCGGGGGTTCGAACTCCTTCCCAATAGGTTGCCCTGAGGTGCCCTTGAGCAAGGTGCCGTCCCCGTCTCGCTCCTCCCTGCGATGGGCTGGCGACCTGTCCAGGGTGTGTCCCCCGTCCTCGCCCTGTGTGCGCTGGGTTGGACACCAGCACTCCCCCGCGACCCCGTTGGGGACAAGCGGCAGATAATGGATTAAAGTTTCCTTGTGTTTCAAAAATTTCACAATAAGAAAAAAGGGTTTGAATAGTGAAAGAACATTGGACAGTAATTGAGTTGCAGAGCTTCAAGGATGAGTCCGAAACTCACAGCTATCTCATGCAGGTTGGAATCATCCCAACTTCAATGATATTTAAACATTACATTTTAGAGAAAATGATTTGTTCCCTCCTCTTCAGAAGAGACTTCATTGGCTCATGGTTCTACACAAAGGACACACCGTCTCCACTCTTAATGTCGAGGGTGGATCCTTCTAGTCCACCAGTGTCCTCCAGGCTGCTGTCATGCTGACGACCCACTGAACTCAAACAGCCCATCAGTGGTACCAAGATTTAGTCTTTAAATCAGACAAACACTTTCAGGACTCGCACTCATATAACCAAAGAGTTATTAGTAGAAACAGTCTGATAGGCTAAGAGTAGAAACAGTCTGATAGGCTGAGAGTAGAAACAGTCTGATAGGCTGAGAGTAGAAACAGTCTGATTGGCTGATAGTAGAAACAGTCTGATAGGTTGAGAGTAGAAACAGTCTGATAGGTTGAGTGTTGTGATCCAGCGCACCTGAAGGTCCTCTGGCTGTAATGATCACCTGAACCATTGGTGGAGCGGCAGTAGACGGAGGGGATAAATATGGCGTTACAGTGGGCCCGGTGGTATTTTGGTTCCTACTACTGTGGTTCATGGAGGTTCTTCTGCCCTGCTACTCCAAGGATGTTCCCTCCTGAACTTCAGTGACTGAGCTCAGAGGAGTGCTCTGTTTCTGTCTGCTCTCATGTGAAACTCAGTTCTGATGATTCACCTTGTCTCTGTGTTTGTGAAATCTCCTGTGTCTGTGATGACTGTTAGCAGTTAGCATTAGCCTCTGATGCTAGCCCTCCTTGTTAAATGTTTGGGTTCTAGTTAACCCTTGTAGAACTCCAGTGATCCTATTCTGATCTCATGTTTCCATCTGTATTTTAGTTCTGGTGTTTTCTTCTGTCGGTGTTTGTTTAAACCTCCATCGCTGCGTGTTAGCAGTTAGTGATTAGCATTAGCTGCTGTGCTGATCCCCTGTTAAATATTCAGGTTCCAGTTGGTCCTGGTAGAACCTTGGTGATCTTGTTCTGGTTTAGTAATGTGTTTCTCCTCCACAGTTCAGTCTGGGTGTCTGCTTTCCTTTCCTGGCTCTCACTCCTGGTGTTTTTTCTGTCTTGCTGGTGGTGAAAACCCACCTGGGTGTTTAGAGATGGAGCTTCCTCTACAGATCAGCGTTCTAGAGTCAGTCTATAGCATGACTGGGTTACGGTTCCCTGCTTCTTCCACCCCTTTCCCCTAGTGTGAGTTAGAGTAGGAACATTCAAGTCTGTGGTGTTTGGTTCAAATAAAATTTCTATTTTTTCCAACAATCCTGCTCAAGTGTATCTGTTTATCCCCAGTGCTTGTGCACACAACGCTGAGAGCAGGAACAGTCTGACAGGTTGAGAGTAGAAACAGTCTAATGGGTTGAGATTGTGTCGTGTCCAGGTCAGTATTTCTGCCCATTTACATTCGCAGCATTCAGCAGACGCTCTTATCCAGAAGGACTTCCATGTCCTGATTACAGGGACAGTCCCCCCTGGAGACACCCAGGGACCCAGTGGTGGTAGTGTTGGAGGTGGGATTCAAACCTTTTGACCTCTTGATTCTTATGTCCACAGGTTAGTACCGCTGGATCACCATCACTCTACCCAATTCATGTTCTTTCACATTTCTAGTCAAGTAGGTTGTTGTTTCTACTGCATACACAGTCCATAGTCAAACGAAATAACATTCCACCAGGAACCCTGTGCTACACAAGATGAGACAAGGCAACCAGACAAGTGCAGACAACAGACAGAACAATTCCTGATCACCTAAGGGTCATCAAGTTATGTAGTGGAGGAACATTCTTTCAGCAAATTCAGAAATGAAGGATACTTTACAGCAGAACCTGATCTACAGGAAGCAGCACCAGCCAGTCGATGGAGTTCCACACTGAGCTGAACGAGGTTTATGAATTTATGACCTCCTCCCAGTTCACACCTGCTGGTCTTGTTACTGTTACTGGATTACCTTTACAAGAGAACAGAGCTCTTACTATCATGAATCCAGAAGAGAGACATGAACTACACACACAGAACAACACACAGTGTGGAGCAGAAGACAAAAAGCTCATTAACACACACACACACACACACACCTTATGTGAATTGTGAGGGTCACCTGGCGGGATTGCTACATTGTAGGAGTCACTCTTTCAAAAGTTCCTACAGACTTGAAAAAAATCATGAAAAGTCAAAAAAATATTGTGAATCATAATCACTTCACAGTTCAAATATCTCAATAGAATGCGTTCTGACTCGAGTTGAATATCAGTTGTGGGACATTTCAGGTATAGAGTGAATGTGAGGACGACAGATACACACACCATGTTTTCATTCCTTGTGAAGACCAATCCCAAACTGCTTCTGTTGCTCATATTGTCGTGGAAAATTGAAGTGTGAGCCTAAATCTGAAACTTTTTCTAAGTCAGAAATCAAACGAAATCAGAAATCAAGCGAAGTCAGAGAGATGCGGCACAACCAGTTGACTGAAGAGTTTCAGCAGGCGTGGTCCAGTGGGAGCAGCTCCAAATGCTCATCCCAACTCCGGACTTTAAATACATTTCATTCACCTTTAAAATTTACATAAATCCACCCCATTAATAGTTTTCCACCAATAATATTCAATGCTGTCATGATTAAAACCTCAGTTCCCCCACCTTTGCCCCTTTCCCACCAATAGACTTGGGTCTTCTCACTGATGCCTTCCTGTCTTATCTACCACCTATATTTCAGACTTCCCCCCATCCAGGCTCCCAATTAAAAGTGTTCTTCACTGATGACTCCCTGTCTTATCTACCACCGGCATTTCAAGGTGTTCCTCCCATCCAGCTTCCCAGTTATGAGTGCAGCTGCCTGATTAGAACTGTAACTGTCGCTACCGGCCGTCTATCAGCACTATTGTTCAATTAAAGATGTTCCTCTTTTCTGCTGGATGTTTTCTGGGAGCTCATGAGAACGCAAGCAAGAAAGAATGTAACTATTTGCAGGTGCAACTACTTGCTACCTTCTGGGGTCAGATTTAGGCCAACAAACTCTGTGAAATCAGTAGTGTAAGGGGCTGTGAGAGAAGGACAAAAGTAAAGGGATTTTTACTATAATATAAACAGACAGAATTAGTGCTCAAGACAGATGTAGGACTTTAAAGACTCGTTTATTTGTAAGAGAATCTGGATTTATACTGAATAAACGAATAAAATCATAGATCTGTATATAAACTCTCACTACAGTCCTGTAACCGAGTGTTCAACATGTCTCTGCAGTGCAGTCGTGTGATCTGTAATAAAGTACTGGACAGTAAACCGGTCTCTGTTTGAAGTTCCAGCGGTTCAGCTTCTACACAGAGAACACATTCAGCTTCTCCTGGAACTTTCCAGCTTTCAATAAAAGGCATCATGTGCTTCTCAACAGCATGAACTTCTGTACTGCTCCAAACGCTCCTCTCACTGGGACCTAGAGAAGAACACCAGAAATGTAATGGAAGTAAAACTGAAATGTTGATCAAAGCAGAACGTTACATTTCAAACACACGTTCCTCATGTAGCTCAAAACAGCTTCTAACAAAGACATCGTGTCTTACAGAATAAAAGATCTGGCTGTAATTTTCCAGTTAACCAGTAAAATACTCTGCAAACCAGTTTAGTCCAAAAGTGCTGGAGGTTTGACACAAGATGTTTCAAAACCAAATCCAGCAGAAAGACTTTACCACGTCATCACTCCGATCTCTTTAAAACACTCCCTGAGAAATCACCTGGGAATAAAGTCTTCACTCTCTGAGAGTTTATTAATAATAAAGAAACACTGGTGTCTCACACTGAAGCAGAGAGAGGAGGAAACAGTGATCCCACCACTTCCAGCTTCACACAATAAATGAGAATTAAAGCAAAGTTTGGTCAAAGAGCTTCAAGTAATGTTTCATTTGTCCACACGACTACAATAAATCCAATAATCAGGAATAAAAGACCAAAGTTGGACTCTCTGAGGTCGTTTTCCCTTTTATATCAGGTTTGAACTGAAACTTGAAACCTTTGTATCTGAAATCTGAACCTGACGATGTGCTCCTGAAGTCCTAAAATGCTGATTTACAAACTCCACAGGCTGGATTTCAGTAAAGGAGAAATATTTCCCTGCAGCACCGTGAACGCCTAAACAAGTCCGTTCTACAGTCGTGTTCCTAGAACAACCTGTGCTGTTCTAGATAAAATAAATGTAGAATTCTGCTAAGCGTCCTTTTTCAAACCCCAGATGGATTGTGCACAGCAGTAATGAAAACTAAGACAGCCTTTGCTCCTGTGCTGCTGGTCATTGAGCAGGTAGTCATGGCCGAGTGGTTAAGGCAATGGACAAGAAATCCATTGGGGTCTCCCTGCGCAGGTTCGAATCCTGCTGACTACGAGGAGTGTTTTTCCACATGGATGAAGGAACACGCTCCAGTTTAACATCCTTAAGACAACTACTGCTCATGCCAGACATTCAGTGTCTCACAATAAAGGCTCTTCATGTCTCTCCCAACAAAGACAGTCAGAAAGCTGGTGTCATGAGAGATCACCGGGTGTTTCTTCTTACCATGTCATCTGTTTCCTGGTTGTGCTGCTCTTTGCAACATGAAGACAATCAGGCCGTACCTGACTCACTTTACCACTTTGTACAGATTGTGGTTCTCTAACCTTCTTCACTGCAACGCTCTGCTAGTAGGTCTCCCATCCGGCAAGGCTGAAATCCTGAGAGATGGCCGTTTTCAGTTAGTCCCGTAGCAGAGGAGAAGTACGAGAGAACTCGGGACGGTTGAAGACAAGTCTTGTAGCAGCCTTCTGTATCAACTGAATGCTCGGGAGACCCCAGTCAGTCAGGATCAGTAGCAGCACCTCTAATGGCTGTGTACATTTTTCCAAACTGTGGGGCAGAAGGCAGGTTTAGATGCAGACAGGCTTTTCTCCTGTGCTGCAGGTTTCTGAGAAGGTAGTCGTGGCCGAGTGGTTAAGGCGATGGAGTCGAAATCCATTGGGGTCTCCCTGCGCAGGTTCGAATCCTGCCGACTACGTGAAGTTGTTGTGAATGTGAATGTAGGAACGTACTTGTAGATTTATATATTTCTGTTATTTTACTCGTATATCAGTGATATATCCAATTCTCTATTCCTCTGTCCTTCTTTCTTCTCCCCACAGTAACTCCTTTGCCCTTTTCACCACATAGTTGATTCCATGGCCCTGTTCCTGTAGTTCCACCATTCCTATGTCCTTCCATCCCTGAACCAGCCCAATGCCCTTTCACCCTGTATCTCCACCGGAGGTCTTGGAGCTCCTGGGGACAGATAAAAAGGGACACTCTGAACTGTGCAGGTTAGAGAGAGGATTCAACACAGAGAGGAACACTGACCGGTCTCTTCAACATCCTGTAAGAACTTTGTTACTCTTCTGTTAATAAACTTCGCTATAGCTTAAAACCCTCTTCGCCTCTTCACTGACTCCTCGAACCTCGGTTCTCAATCGGAGAATCCAACACTGGAATCAATCTGCTCATCTGATTCATCAGGAAGCTTCTGTCTGAACTAAAAACAGTCACAATGTGATTAAATGAATCCTGATACGAGCGTAACGCTGACTGATGGAAACTTCTACATCAAATGAAGAACATGTACGACTGACTTGGCTGTTTCTTCTTCTTCTGAGTGTCTTCACAAAACATGCATGTTCCAATGTTCTGACTTCATCAGCACCCAGAATATGAACATCTCACTTTCACTAGAGCTGGAATCGTCATCACTGGAGTCAGAAAGGTCTGAATAATCAGGAACTTTCCCCACGCATCTTAGAGAAACCATGTTTAAAAAACAACCTCATTAACTGAGAGAAATAAATACTTATTGTACAACTAATCATCCTGGAAATACACTCAAGACTGAGGAGAGAATCCAGTGCAGTAACTGAAATAAATCTCTGTTGTAAAGTAACTGAAGTGAAATGAAATTCTGTTCAGTTTCAGTGTCGACTCTTCATCAAAATGAACACGGGATCATTTATAGAAACACAACGCATTAGACTAGACACTAACACGGCCATACAGTGCAGCATTCAGTTCACTCTGAAAGAAGAACAAACACAGTTTCATTTTAAGGGACAGAAACTGAACGGTGTAGGAAATACAAAACGAAAGTGAAACTGAATCTGACTTTTATTCGACTGCATGACGCTGCGTGTTTTGTCTGGTCCACAACATTTGGTTTGTTAATATAAATATATTCCTGTGTTTAAAGCAGGCGACACATTCAGAAATGTTGAAGCAGGAAAGTATTGAAGCCTTTATAATGGTCAGGGGTGAGGTGTGATTTGTTCACGGTAGAGGGTGCTCTGTTCTGACTGAGCACACCTGAGCTCATGAAGGTACAGGTGTGCTTCATTGGAGCTGCTATTGAAGCCCAGATGAGTCAGAACAGAGCGCGGCTCATTAGCTAGGCGGAGTCTACACTTAATGGTGGTTCTGATACTTTTGGTGACTTGATTTAGACTGCAGTTCTTTGGATCTTGGTTTTAGTTAGAACTGCAGTCCGTGGATCTTCTTTTAGTTTATATGAGCAATAAAGCTTTGTTCCGAACTCCTGGCTCTGCGTTGACGTCCTTCCCGCACCCCGCCAGCGTTACAGTCCAGGGAGACGCGACAGAACCAGACACTACTGATCATCGAGTGTCCGGCACTCAGTGTTTATGGAAGGACTTTGATGAGAGTTTTTAATTATTTTTCTCATTTTATACATATTTTATATCCAGTTTATATCCTGATTTACAGACACATGTTCAGTTTTTATTTTATTGATCATTTATCGACTTTGTAGCCTTTAAATGTAACAGCAGTGAAGTATCTCACTCCACATCTTGGTGAGAGTATCTTGGAATCTTTTATATAAACTCTGAAGTTTTGTACTTTTTATATTTTTCTTTATGAGCGCAGTAATATTATGCTGAGTCAGCACATGTTCTACTCCAGTATGAACTCATGTATGAATTATCATTCTATTGGTTATTCTGTAATCTCCAGAGCTGGATCAGACTAAGCTGGAGAACCTCTGAACCCAAGCGCTGAAAGCACTATCACAACATCTGGGTGGAGTGGGGAACCTTTCCCTCTGAAACATGACTAAAGGTAAAGAAGCGGTACTGAGGTTTTCACCCACTCTCGGGGAACGGGTCTCTCTTCTTAGTAACCTGATCACCTTAGAACCAGATCAGCTCAAATCTTGATGTTCTTTATG
>JABMDN010018677.1:0-12093 GCA_017165825.1 Hepsetus odoe
GAGTGAGATTATACCGGTGGGCTTCTCTGATCAATGTCTCGTGACCTGTTCTGTTTATATAAAAAAGGTGAAATTAAAAAGCACATACTGGCATTTTAACACCTCGCTTTTAAATGTCTTGCATTTTAAATCTGTTTTTATCTTAATTATTTTGGAGACCGTAAATCTGATTTCACTTCAGTTCAGCAGTGGTGGGACAATGGTAAAGTTTTAATCAAGCAGCTGTGGCAGCAGTACTCTCTCAACATGACCAAGGACATCACTCGGTCTGTGAAAGCTCTGGAGAAGGAGATTGTGGAAATCCAAGCTGTACTAGACTCCACAGGAAATCGAGAACATATTGAAGTTCTCAAAAGGAAAACAACGCTGTTGGAGGACCTGTTAGGGGTTAAAGTGAGGTCCCGTTTTCAGAGTGCTACTGAAATGGAAGTATCCTCCAAGTTCTTCTTTGGCTTGGGGAAAACCAACGGTCAGAATAAACATGCTTCTTCTCTGTTTTCTCCTCAGGGTCAGGGTCTGGTCTCTCTTAAGGCTTCTTGGTGTGGCCCGGGAACGACCTGCTGAAGTACTCCTGAGCGACAGTTTGCCAAGGGAACTCTGCTGTTAGAGTTTCAGGAGAGCAGTGATCACTCTGTTGCCTAAAAGGGATTCAGACATCAACAACAGGAGACCCGTCTCCTTTGTGTGCCGACTACAAGATCCTGTCCAGAACACTTGCTCTGAGACTGAAAACTGTAATGGAGTTTGCGGTGCATTCAGATCAGACGTACTGTCTCTCTGGCTCTCTCTCTCTTTCTCTGGCTCTCTCTGTCTCTCTCTCTCTTTCTCTCGTGTGTAGATGGAGAACTGCTCCATGGCTTGTGAAGCCTGAGGTTTGTTGGGGGTCTGAATGAACCTGCAGACTGAAGGGTACTGGGTACTGGGTACCGGGTACCGGTGCTCACCGCTTGATTTTCACCTGTTAATGATGTCATTACTGTGGACTTTAATAGAAGCTGCTCTGTGTGTTTGTATCAACTAGATTTTATTTCTGTGCTGAAGAAACAGGGATGTTTACACTAGAACAGAACTAGTGTGTGTTTAGTTTTGAACATCTGAGTGTTTCTCTTTATACTGAGATATTAATGATTATTAGGAGAAAGTTGATGATTTTCTGAGTGATTTACTGTGATGTGAAAGAAAAGTGAGAGTGAGTCTGTGCTCCAGCCTCCATTAGAGAAGGAGAGAAGATCAGTAAGATCTCACAGATGTGCTGATAAAGTACAAGATCACATTCGCACTGTGGACTTTAACAGCAGCCGCTGTGAGTGTTCACCTGTGTGATTCTGTACATCAGCTCTGACCCCGAGAGAAAGAAGAAAGAAGGAACAGCAGTGTGAGAGAGGGGACAGTCTGATCTGGGCAGTTTAGTGGGTTTAGTTTAAACTGCAGTTGTCGTGGACAATTGAAGTGTGAACCTAAGTCTGAAACTTTTTCTAAGTCAGAAATCAAACAAAGTGAAGAAAATCAAGCGAAGTCAGAGAGATGCAGCACAACCAATTTACTGAAGAGTTTCAGCAGGCGTGGTCCCGTGGGAGCAGCTCCGAATGCTCATCCCAACTCCGGACTTTAAATACATTTCGTTCGCCTTTAAAATTTACATAAATCCATCCCATTTATAGTCTTCCACCAATAATATTCAATGTTGTCATGAATAAAACCTCAGTTCCCCACCTTTGCCTCTTTACCAACAATAGACAAAGGTCTTCTCACTGATGCCTTTCTGTCTTGTCCACCACCTGTATTTCAAGGTTTCCCCTCATCCAGTCTCCCAATTAAGTATTTTCACTGTTGGCTCCCTGTCTTATCTACCACCGGTATTTCAAGGTTTCCCTCCATCCAGCTTCCCAATTATGAGTGCTGCTGACTGATTAGAACTGTAACTGTTGCTACTGGCTGTCTATGAGCACTATGTTCAATTAAAGATGTACCTCTTTTCTGCTGGATGTTTTCTGGGAACTCATGAGATGACGCAAGCAATTAAAAATGTAACTATTTGCAGGTGCAACTACTTGCTATCTTCAGGGGTCAGATTTAGGCCAACAAACTCTGTGAACTCAGTAGTGTAAGGCACTGTGAGACAGGGGCAAAAGAGATTTTTACTATACAGTTCAGCTGATGATACTGCAGCGCTCCCAGTGACTCTCACTGTTCTCAGTGCTCGTAAGTGCTGCTCTGTCAGTGCAGGTGAAGCTGGATTATCATTCATAAAAGACCAACTTTCTCTCTTTCTCTTTCTTTCTTACGAGCTTTCTCCTTTAGGGGTCGCCACGGTGGATCATCCAATACCATTTCAATCGGTCTGCTGCATCTTCTTCCTTCAAATTGACTACCTGCATGTCCTCTCGTGAGGAAAGTTCTCCTCTTTGAGAGAAGGATAAAAATCCTGCAGTGATGCTGACTTAAAGTGCTCTGCCACACAGACTGCAGGTCAATGAGATCAAGCTGAACATCACTGGGTGCATCATCCACGCTGCAAGTGAAGGGAGAAGAAACCATCTGCACTTCACTCTCAATTGTTTTAAAGTCCTCCTTGAAAACTCAGCCTTGAAAACTCCCCATGCAGTGGCCATAACATGGTTGTGTACCTGTGTAGGTGATGAGCTGATAGGGTGACTTGTTTAAGTGTTGGCGTGTGGGTGATAATGTTTCTCTCCAGCTGACTGAAAGAAACAAAAGCTTCAGCAGGCTGTACGTTTCATGTGCAAACAGGCCCCCGTCTTGAAGTTTGGTGTGTAGTTCGTTCATTAGTGCAGTCACATCAACTGCAAATGCGAGATCGGTCATCCAGTCTGAGAGCTCTGGAATGACCTTACCGTTCTTCTCACACAACTCTTCAATCTCTGCTTTCAGCTCCCAGACTCTCTTCAGCACCTTCCCCAGGCTAAGCCACCGGACAGCTGTGTGGTAGTCCTGTCACCATGTTCAGTCTCACGCTCTTCCAGAAGTGTAACGAACGGTCTGTGGTTCAGTGCTCTTGTCCTAATGAAGTGAACTACTTTAGTTACAACATCAATAACATGGTTCATTTTTAACACTGACCTTCTCAACACCTCCTGATGTGTAACACAACACAAAAACACAGTTTCTGCTCTGGATTTATTCCACTCACTTTCTCTTGCATCCACTTCAGAAGTCCAATATTTCATTGTCTCATAATGATGACTGAAGTTGTAATCCTTCAACACTGCGATCTGTTCTCCACAAACTCAGCACACGGCTTTACCCTCGACTTCAGTAAATAAATATCTAGATTTTTTTTTTTTACTGTGAGCCACCATTTTTGCTAAGTAAAACAACAACAATAATAATTGTCATTTATAACAACAATAATAATTTTTATTTACATAGCACCTTTCTCAAACCAAAGGTCACTTTACAGAGCAAGAGTAAAAAAAAATCCTGGACAAGATGACCACGCACCACCCAAGCCTTTCAGCGCTGCTGATATAGTAAAAATACCTTTACTTTTGTCCCTGTCCTACACTGTCTCACACCACTGAGCTCCCACGGGAAAGCAAGAAGTTGTCCCGGCAAATGGTTACATTTTGTCCAGTGTCTTATACTGTCTCATGAGTTCCCAGAAGACATCCAGCAGCAAAGAAATACATTTTAATTGAACAATAGTTCCCACAGACAGCCAGTAACAAATGGTTACAGTTTGAATCAAGCAGCTTCATCTACAATTGAGAACTGGATGGGAAACTGGTTGGGAAGTAACCTTGAAATGCTGGTGCAGCATGCTAACCCAATATCCCACCTCTCAGAATAAAGAGAACAAAGATGGAGAATTTATAGTACTGGATCGTGGAGGAATGGGGTACCTACCATGGAATCCGTAGCACAGTACTAACCCTAAGGTCCTAGAGATAAGCCCAAATCCTAGTGACATGCCCAGAAGGCCAAAGAGCAATATTGAAAAGAGTTTATAGAGAACTGTTCATTCTCTACTCTAGTCGCCGGTTTCCAGAAGCCCCCCGTGGCGTCGTTGAGACATTCACTATCACATCTCAAGTCTTATGGACACCATTTTTCACAAAAGCTCTACGAGCACAGACAGTGGAGGAAACCAGCATTGATGGCCAGTGCCACTAAAAGGTGAGCATCCCGGGCTTCCCTTTTCTACCCTCTACCCCCTTCCCCTTCCCTAACCTTAACCTTTCCCTAACCCTATCCCTATCCCTCACCTCTCTCCCTAATGCCAAACCTAATTTCACTCTCCTCCGGGGATTTGCGATACCTTTACTTCTCCTAACCTAACCGGCCCGTGCCCCGTGTCGGCCTACTCCGCAGTCTAAACAAAAGCATTTACCATTCAACCAATGTACCACTCAAAGTGACATTTTGAGAGAAAAAGAGAAAACAAACCCGAAAAGGGGACAGAAAATGGACAAAAAAAAAAACAGACATGGAGACAAGAAATACACATCACACACTGAGGGGAATATACGCTTATTAATTATCACATTCAAGTCCACCTTAAATCCACCTTAAGCCTTAATTGGGAAAAAGGCCAAAATGGTGGAATTTAGCCTTGGGTAAGGTCACAAAGGGCAAATTTCAAATTTTCAGCAGAAAAGTTCTGGAAGGAGCAGCCACGCCTCCTGCTCCCCCCTCCCTCCCTTCTCCACTCACTCATTAGGAGCACACACACACACACACACACGCGCGCACGCACACACGCGCACACACGCGCACACACACACACACACACACACACACACGCACACACACGCGCACACACGCGCACACACGCGCACACACACACACACACGCGCGCACACAGACCTGAGACTTCTATGACTTCTGCTTTTGTGATTGCCTGTCCTGGTACAGTTTTAGGCTTAGGCGCTGATAATATTGCAGTTTTTCTCTCTGTATTTACCGTTCTACCGTCAGGCGTGAGTGTATGTCCTAAATATTTAACACTAGTTTTGCAAAATTGTAGCTCATCTTTATTCACCTTATTACCCGTATCAGTTAGATATCTGAGCAGAGCTAAAGTTTCCTTTTTACATATTGACTCTGATTTTGATGCTAATAGAATATCATCAACATAAACTAATATTTGACTGGAACACGGAGGAGTAAATTTAGCTAAAACAACTTTGTATAGCGGCGGAAAATAGAGTAGGGCTCTCGCAATACCTTTGTGGTAACCTTGTATACGTATACTTTTTGTGGTCCCAGTTTGTGGACTAGTTTGTCATATGCTGGGTCGGATCCTGGATTACTTTTGAATCTCAACGTAATATGTAACTCTCCTTCTTTCATCATATCTGAGTCCTTTTTTACATGTTTTCTAGCTTTTTCTAGTAATTGTCCTGGAATATTGCTTTGACCTTGAGTTAGTAAGTCCACAGTTAGTAGACCTCACCTTCAGATTTTACTGAAAAAATGTCACTATTTTCTCCTTTTCGTCTTGCAATCATTCCTCCTTTACCATCAGGAATGATACATATATCCAATTTAACCATTACATCTCGACCCAGTAAATTATATGAACAACAACTGGCCAGTACTCCAGGAGCATGGACGGTTGATCCTGTAGCAGGGTCAGTTATTGCAAGTGGTTAAGAATTTGGTTTCAATTAACATTAGCAGATCTAATTTTTTATGTCTTCTGATACTGGCAACCAGTCTACATCTTCTCTCATTACTGTCCTACAGGCCCCACTGTCACACAAACATGTGTAAGGTTTATTTTCAACTGTTAAGGTAACGTCTGGTCTGTTATAACATATATCCTCTAAATCTAGTAAAACATCTGGCCCATCTTCTTCCCTCTGTTCTACTTCCTGTTTTCCATCTAGTCATTCTATTTTCTGTTTAGGACAATTCTTTGCTCAATGTCCCATTTCTCCACAGTTATAACATGCTTCATCTCTCAACTTTGGACCATATCCTCGGCCTCGACCACCTCGTCCTCTAAAACCTCCTCTAAACCTTCCTTTTCCTCTGTTTCTACGACTTCCTTGATTCCCTTGATAAAACGTTTCACAGTCACCTTGCCAGAAAATATCTATTTTCTCTGCATGTATGCCATAATTCATGAACTCATCTAATGTGCATGTGGGAAGCTGGACACAATGTTTTCTTATCCACATGCTAACAGGAGGTCTAAATTCCTCCAGTAATGCATTCTTTAGTTGTTGTCTAAATGCACCATTATCATCATTATCTTCTTGTAGTCCAATGTTTTCTACAAAGACTTGTTGAAACCTTCCTCTGAATTCTACAACTGTCTCACCTTCTTTTTGCTTTGTTTGATTAATAATCGCATAATTAGCTCTCTTTCTATATACTTCTCTGATTCTATTTAGGAGTCACTCTACTCGCTGTAGTAGTTGTGGGCTATTATGGGCTAGGGGCCCGGGAGGATTCCCACCGTCCATTGGGTCCCAGTCCCCTCTAACTCTGAACCATTCCGTTGTGGAATATTGCCATGAATACTTGTTGAATTTCAGGGCCATTCAGATGGTACGAACTGATCAGGTTCGTCACATCCGAGCAACACCAATTAGGATCCTTTTTTGGAGACGTCACAGTTTCAGTAGCCTTTCTGACGTCCTCATGAGTCCAGGATCTATATACTAACATGGTTCTATCTCCCATCTCTGCATGATTAGGATCCCAGGCTGGATTAGCTTCCACCATGGGGCATTCATCTGCAGTATTCGGGTTTATTGCCCTCACTAAACCGCCTGGGCTAAGAAGTCCTCCCATTGTTTTACTCCACTCCCCCACCTTGCCCTTATGGCCCCTAGTATTTGTAGCCGGGCCGTCAGGCATTTTAAAAGCATCTACATTTGGATATAAGTTTGTTTGCACGTAAGGGGGTGGTTTCAGGGAGGATCCCATTTGTCTCTCCAGGGCGGGAGGTGCAGCTACAGCACTTACTTCGGCATGATGTCTTTAAAATTGAGTCTCACTGCACATGCCTCTGTTGCTTTCATTTTACCATTCTTTCTTTTATTATTATATAATTACATAATGTGAATGTTATTAATATAATTTCATTATTTACTTACTTATTGACTTATACCATTTCTACCTTCCTGGCACTCCTCCTTCTTCTATAAATCTTTCAAAACCTTAGTACTGAAAGAACCATCTTCTGGAAACCCATGTTTCACAAACCATCTACCTAATATCGTCGGGTCAGTCACTTCTCCATATTTCCCATAACAGTCAGTCTTTGCGAATTCCCCTTAATCTCTTTTCCTAGATCCCGTGACTGTGAGGTCTCCATATTTCAACGCGTTTCCGTTCCTGTCCCAGAAAGGAGTAGCGCGCTACCTTACTGCAGTCGATCGTCACCGACAGGGAAGGTAAAATTGTATTACTCTCAACCTTTCCTTGAAAGAGTTGGACCTAATCTACCTCAGTTCTCTTGAACTGTCCTCTAGGCACTGGTCCCCACCCTGGGTTACCCCCAAGGTCCACTAAGTCCCTTGCCTAGGTGTGCCTAAGTCCCCGACTTAGGTCTTTGCATTCCCTCCTTATGGCAGACCTCACAGGCAGGAGAATCTAGGTTAAATTAATATTTTTCTTTTATCTTTTTCTTTCTATTTTTTTCTTTCTAATTTTTTTCATTGTTCTTTCTTTACACCTGTTGCTCTGTAGCCACAATATTTGCAAACTGGAATTCCTCTAGTATGTCCCATTAACATTCACAAGGCTGCCTCAAACATTTACTTCATTTGACAACAAGGCACTTATGAGTCCACTGTGGTGGGTCACTAGAAAAGTCCTCTCTGGGCCGTTAATCACTCTCTGGAGAACAAGCTTCTAGGCTAGACCTATTGTCTAGTCCGGTCCTCCACTGGGGGTTCTAATCCTGAGAGATGAAAAACGCTTTCGATTCTGTTAACCACCTCCTAAATCCTCCATGGAGAGGATCAGCAGTCCAGTCCTCAGGGACAACTTCATGTTCGCACCGTTAGGTTTCGGGTTGTCCTGTTTCAGAACTGGGTCTTTTCCATTCACACACACAGACAGACAAACAAACAAACACATACCTCAGTCTATAGTAACCACCTTAGTTACTTCTCAGGAGCATCTCAATTGACTAGTACTAGTACGATTAGACCTCTAGGGCAATCCTTCTGATCCCCTTTAGACTGTTAGAGTCCCAGACTCTCTAGACGTCTCTCTAAGGTTCCCTGAAAAGACTTTATCGAGAACCTGGACACGGATCTATAGCGATCTGGTTCGAAGGACCAAGTTATGTCAGAAAATTCCTGTACGCAGAGACAGTAGAACGAAGGAAAACACCAGACACAGGATCTGCAGTTTTTACTTGCAAGGGGAGCCAGACACCAGCCAACACCAGCTACCTCCTCCGAAGAGCTTCTCCCTCTGCAAGCCTTTTATTCACTTTTCTGATTTTACAATGGCAATTAGCCCACATTCCCTGTTACAAAATGGTCAACAGAAAAGAGGAATTCTGTGTCTGGCAAGGTTCAGGCACAAAGGTCAACTGTCGAAACAAGCTTTTTGCAGAAGTCATAAATAAAGAAGGATTCCAAAAAGGTCAACAGTTCATCATCAATGATAAATATTTACGATTTTCTTAACACCTAACATTCCCCATTCCTTAATGATCCTAAAAATAGGTTAGAACTCAGGCACAACTTAGCCCAAACAGGCTAGTGGACCTCCGAGCCCACCGCTGTACCTGAGCACTAAACAACGACTAAAAATAGAGCCAAGGACTGAATGGCAGAACTGATCACGTGTTGGTCCGTGCCTCTTCCCTTGGTCTCCCCACACCAAAGCACACATTCGAAGAATGTGATGGGGGAGCCATTGTAACTTACATTTACATTTACATTTACGGCATTTAGCAGACGCTCTTATCCAGAGCGACTTACAACAGTGCTTTATTTCCACAATCGATCGTCATCTTGGTAACCAGCACAGATCAGAACTGTTGATTAGCTAGTACCACCTAAGTAACAGACTAAGAGCTCTTAAAACAAGTATACATTTTTTTTTTTTTTTTTTTTTTGAGAGGAGGAGCAGGGGTGGGAAAGTAGGAAAGAGTAGAGATTTTTTGGAAAGAAAGAGTAAGGAGTAAGTAACTTCCTCACCTAACCCTAATTTCACTCTCTCCTCCGGGCATTTGCGACACCTTTATTTTTTTCCTCTAACCTAACCTAACCCTAACAACACACTACTCATTCTGAGACAACATTATGAGGAGGCACTAGAAGAACAGAAAACCCAATTGCTACAAACATGCCACCGTGGCAAAATGGGGCCAAAAAAGATTTGGGTAAAGATTGCGTTGGAGCACACTCCAAGAAACCCAGACTTTACTCGAGGAGTGGATGCAGACCCCCAGGACCTCACAAACGGTCCAATTGGAGACAACACTCACTGACCCAACACCCATAACAGAAACCCAAAACAGAAACTCCACGATCCTAATTCCCCAAACCATACTTACCACAACTGCTCCACTCTCGCTGGCTTCAAATACACTCACCCCAGCAGCACCACTTCCCCCAGTCCAAATTCCGGTAGACAGACTAATAACAGTACAAGCGGATATACATGAGGGAAACCTTTCCCATTCCCCACCACTTCTTCAGAGCCAACCAACTCAAAAACAAAACAGCATACACTATGACAGACTTTAGGGATGACTGGACTCCCTTTCCAGACCCATACAATGAATTAGAGGGAGAGATCTTACACAACATGTTCCTCATATCTCCAAATAATTCACCTAAGGAACAAAGGCCCGATCCCAGGTCCTTGAGAAGGACACTCTTGGAGGAAAACACTGTAGAAACAGAAACAGATCTGATCACACTGGAAGAAGGAATCTCTAGTCCTAACACCTCAACAACCCCCTCTCCCACTCAGAACTTAACAAAAATTGCCCCTTCCTCAACCCAAACCATTCTCACATTCAAAACCCACTCTAGAGCAGGACTAACATGCCAGACACAACATGGACAATCCACCAGACACATGAATGTCAAGAGAAAACAAACTGATTGGAACCTAGTGGTCAGGAAGAAAATAATGATTATTGGGGAATCAAATCTGTCCAGAATAGCTTCATTTACAAACCCGGATCTACAAATTGATAGTTTTCCAGGAGCCACATTCCGGAACCTAGAAGCTACAATGGGTAGACTGAACCCGGTCCCAGAAGTGGAAACGCTGATCATGTCCTGTATCAACAGCCGTACCACTAACGCCAGAGACACGGCCATCAAACAAATGCAGGCGGCCATCAGAATGGCCAAATTAAAGTTCCCAGCTTCCAAAATCTGGATACCAGTGGTAAACTACTCAAAGAATCTACCTCAGACACAACAGATGCAACTGGACATTCTGAATTCTCATATCACAGCAAACCTGAACGCATTACCACTACTACCAGATTTCGAAAGTGAATCGGATAATATCCACTGGACCACTGATACCGCCAGAAGAATGCTAGAATCTTGGCTGGACTGTTTAAAAGAGAATGCTCCGTAAACCTGCACACTCAGCGGGGGTCGAGCGAAGTCATGATTCTATCCAAAAAACAGATACTTACCTCAATGCAGCTGTCGCTCCTGGAGAAAGGTTTAAACTTTATCCCATCCTGCAAAACAAATACACGCACACAAGCGATGGAAGCACAAATGGATTTATGAAAATACCATAGAAGATTAAAAATACTTACCTTGTTTGAGAATCATCCGGAAACAACTCCACCTCCTTTCACTCCAACATCAAATTGGGTCCCAATGGATGAGAAATTGCCCACACAACTTCAATTGATCCGCCAAGACCGCAGGTCCTTTAAAGAAAACTTCAGACGGAAGGCTGAAACGCCCAATCTCACCGTAGAGGAGTTCCAAGCCCTGAAAGAACTGACGGAGATCAAACAGATAGTGATCAAACCAGCAGATAAAGGCTCCAAAGTAGTGATCATGGACAGAACCCAATATCTCTGGGAAGGCAACTCAGACAACTTAGAGACACAAAATATTACCGCAAATTAGACACACCAATTTACAAAGATACAATACCAATGGTCAAAGACATAGTCCAATCACTACACAACAAGAAATGGATTAATGCCAAACAAAAAGCCTATCTTATTGGCAACACTGAACCCAGAGCCAGAAAATTTTACATGCTTCCAAAAATTCATAAAAAAACAGATTGTGGGAGTGAAACATACTACACGGCGGAATATTTAGATCACTTTCTAAACCCACTGTCCATTATCCACCCTAGCTACATCAAGGACACCTACGATTTCGTGCAAAAAATTAAAAACATCAGGATTCCACTCGAGGCAATGTTATTCACAATAGACAGACAACTTATACACCAACATCGATACAAATGGAGGCATTCAAGCCTTCAGACCTCTTATGTTGAGAAAGTTCATTGGAAGACGTTTTCCCTCGCCCGGACGTGGGTCACCGGGGCCTCCCTCTGGAGCCAGGCCTGTAGGTGGGGCCCGATGGCGAGCACCGGGTGGTCGGGCCTTCACCCATGGGGCAAGCATGGGGCCCGGCCGGGCTCAGCCCGAAGAGGCAACATGGGTCCCCCTTCCCATGGGCTCAACACCTGTGGGAGGGGCCAAAGAGGTTGGGTGCAGTGTGAGCTGGGCGGTAGCCAAAGACGGGGGCCTTGGCAGTCCGACCCTCGGCTGCAGAAGCTGGCTCTATGGACGTGGAATGTCACCTCTCTGGTGGGGAAGAAGCCTGAGCTAGTGAGGTTGAGAAGTTCCGGCTAGATATAGTTGGACTCACCTCGACGCACAGCTTGGACTAGGGTTAGGGTTACACCAGTACATTGGGGTTTAACCGGGTGGATGAGAGGGTGGCTTCCCTCCCGAACCCCTTCGGGTTCGGGGACGGGTCCTTAGTGTTGTCTGTGCTTATGCGCCAAACAGCAGAAAAACAGAGGTTCTTATACACATTTTGGGCTGCAGGCCCACCTCCCCTCTACCTTCAATCCCAGTAAGCCTTAAAGTTGCTTTGTCTAAGTCCCTTCTTAACTCTTTTCCCCTATCTATTTACGTCTTTTGCA
>JABMDN010018680.1:0-13273 GCA_017165825.1 Hepsetus odoe
GGGGGGGGGGGTCCTGAAATGATAAGCCTCTTACTGGAGGGCTCAGGCTGTGATTAACATGAGTCTTCTTTAAGCGCTGACCCCTTTTCATTCAGACCCATAAAACCCACCAAACACTGCTGCTGCTCCACCCTGAGCCAATCACACAGACGGGTGCACACCTGACCTACTGATACACAATCTCACAGGTAAATCAGAGATCCTCCAGCTGTGCTTACACTCCAGCCTGTCAAAACATAACACCCCTTCCTTCATTTCACCCCAAATCTGTCAGACTCCTCACTTCACTCTGAACATCTGAGCTGATCCTCCATTATTTTATCCTCCATCACCTTCCCAACATCCAGACCGTCTCAGACTGAATGGACACGAACACAGAAGAGACGTCCCTCTGAGTGTCCATCGGTGCAGGACAGAGTGAAGGAGAGTGAGAGAGAGGACAGGGAGGGTGGACGGTGGAGTTCAGGGTGTGTGGAGTGTGTGTCCGTGATGGAGAACTAGTAGAGACGGTGATGAAAGTGAAGCGGTGAAGTTCATGTGGATTATTTTCAGTAGATTGTTTTTATTGGAGTTGAAGTTCGAGGCTTTAATAGTCTTTAATTCTATTAATATGGAGTGAGATTCAGTTCACTTTCACACAGACAGACACTCCAGACGTCCTTCAGAGGAGACACGTCTCACTCTACACTCTCAGTACACTCCTGTACTTTTACTTTACACTCTCAGTACACTCCTGTACTTTTACTTTACACTCTCAGTACATTCCTGTACTTTTACTTTACACTCTCAGTACATTCCTGCACTTTTTACTTTACACTCTCAGTACATTCCTGTACTTTTTACTACTTTATACTCTCAGTACATTCCTGTACTTTTTACTACTTTATACTCTCAGTACATTCCTGTACTTTATACTTTATACTCTCAGTACATTCATGTACTTTTCACTTTACGCTCTCAATTTCAATATCAATTTCAATTTATTCTTGTATAGTACCTTTTACAACAAAGTTGCCCCAAGGCACTTTACATCTCTGTACATTCAGTGGTACATTTTACACCGACTCTTCTCCATGTTGGTCTTTGAATGTGAGCTTCACTCTCAGTCATTATTTCAGTAATCCTGCAGGGAACATTGAGAGGAAAAGGATATTTTTGAACCTGAATGAGACGCTGTCCTGCTGTGGACCATGACGTCATTTCCAAAACACAAACACTCCATGTTTGGATTTCAAACCATCATCCATCCACAGACCTTTGTTCTTCTCACTCTCTCATTTTCTGAGCCACTTTTTCTGATTAGGACGAAAGGCAGGGATACTCCCTGGAAAAGTCGTCAGTCCACCACAGGACAGACATATAGACTCACACACTCACACTCACACCTAGGGGACAATTTAGCCTCTCCGGTCCATGATGTGCAGGTCTTTGGAGGGAGGTCTTAAAAAGAGGAAATAAGAGCAGAGCTCCCCGCGGAAACACAAAGAGACACGGAGAACATGTCCACTCCACACAGAAAGGACATGGACCGTCCCACTTGGGAATCAAGCCCAACATAACGTAGTCCACAATATAAAATAGTCAGGCTCCACATACCAGTGTATTTCTCTGTGCTGGTCCCAGTACCGGATAAATGGGGAGGGTTACGTCAGGAAGGGTATCTGGTGTAAAACTTTTGCCAAATCAATATGCGGACAACTTCCATACCGGATTGGTCGAGCCCCGGGTTAACAACGACCACCACCAGTGCTGTTAGCCTACAGGGTGCTGGTGGAACCGGGGCTACTGTTGGACAAAAGAGAAGAAGAAGAGGAGGAGGAAGGCATGTCTGGGGGAGGAGGAGAGAAGGAAGTGGAGGAGAGTGGAAGTGAGGGTATTGACTTTGAATGCTGGCAGCAGGACTGGTAAAGGTAGAGAATGAGCTGATATGATGGAGAGAAGGAAGGTTGATCTTCTGTGAGTGAGAGACTAGAGGGAAGGGTAGTGAGACCAGGTGTGTTGGAGGAGGGTTTAAACTGGTCTACATGGTTTGGATGGAAGGAGGGATGGAGTAGGAGAATATAAAATAGTCCATCTGAACTAAATTTTCTTTGTATCCTTCCATCATGAATGGGTGCAGTTTTAGTCCAAATGTCTTCTCCAGCCTCTGGTAGAACAACATCTCATGAATCAGGCAGAGACACACAAGGCTGGACAGAGACAGACAGAGAAGAAAGAGAGAGAGAGAGAGAGAGAGAGAGAGAGAGAGAGAGAGATCAAAAGGAGTTTTATCTGAGAAGATCATCATCACATAGGTTCTTTACCAGCCAAACTGCAAGAAACGAATCTGTTCCATCAAACCACAAGAACTTGCAAGCACCAACACAATAATGAGAATGTTTATCATTAACACGTCTTTTAGTCTAAACACTGTCTTCAGAGTCCCTTAGTCCTGACACTGAGTCTGTGAGGGAACGAATCAGTTTAAAGATCAGACCTTCACAGGGCTTCCCCTCCCCCAAGTGTGGTTGATCAGCTAAGATATGTCTTTTTGAGGTTTATCTCCTTTAGTTCACACCTGGAGCTGAGAGTCTAACAAGCACTAGAAGTCAAAATTCACCCAAATAATTTCTCCCTTAAAACTTCCCTCAGATCTTCATTAAGGTGGAACAGATCTTGGTTAAGGTGGATCAGACTTGTGTGTGTGGTTTAGCACACAGTAGGACTTACTGTCTCTACAAACATCATCTAAACTCGACTTTTTACACAACATGGTGTGTTTTCAGGAACTGATCTAGAATCAGTCCTTTTTTTTTTTAGCTTTTAGCTCCTGTTAGGTGTCCCTGTCTTCCTGTCCTCTGTGTCTTCCTTTTCACACCATCCTCCTGCATGTCTTCTCTCTCCACAGCCATAAACCTTCTTCTTCTCCTCTTTCCTGGCAGCTCCATCTCCTCGTCTCTCCTCTGGACATGTCCAAACCAACACAGTCTGACTTCTATCCCTAATCCCGTCCATCCTCGTCCTTCCAGATGCAAATATCACCTCCAGCTCCACTGAAGCAGAAACATAGTTCTACAAAAATATTAGCATAAATAATGAAAGTCTTTTAATTTTCATCTCCCACCCATATAACATAGCTGGTCTCACTACTGTCTCTGAACTGTATAACAGCTAATTTCTCTACCGGCGCCAATATATGTAACATTGCTGGTCTCACTACCGCCTCCGACTCGTATATCGTGTTGAAAACTAAACTGCAAAAACAGCCTGCTTTGGATTCATTTTTGTGTGATATCACAAAAATCAACATCATTAGTTCTTCCTCTTCTTGGGACTGGAGTAGTCTAGCTCCGCCCATTCAAACTGGAGTTATAAGCAGTGTTTCAGGATGCTTTTTGAAAGAGGCAGAGCCAATCAGCACAGAGCTTATTTACATATAAAGGCACAGAAACGGGTGGGGCAGTGGTGTCCTAGTGGTTCGGGCGTTGGCCACATGATCAGAGGATCGGGGGTTCGAACCCCTTCCCTAATAGGTTGCCCTGAGGTACCCTTGAGCAAGCTGCCGTCCCCGTCCCGCTCCTCCCTGCGATGGGCTGGCGACCTGTCCAGGGTGTGTCCCCCGTCCTCGCCCTGTGTGCGCTGGGTTGGACACCAGCACTCCCCCGCGACCCCGTTTGGGACAAGCGGCAGATAATGGATGGATGGATGGCACAAAAACGGCCCGTTTAAACATAAGGCCACTTTAAAGTAAAAATAAACCATTTTCGTCACTATTAAACAGCATCAGCACCTTCGTTTTTCTGATACTCAGCTGATGAATTTATCCTTTTATTTATTTTATAAACCGGTCAGGTCCTCAGAATGTGGCACATGATCACCGTCTTTTAATACAGAAACCTCAATTTGAGCGATTAATAATCCTGTTAAATCTGTCAAAATCAACAGGAGGGCCTGACTTTACACACTCGAGATGAAAACCGTCTGAAAGCCACTCTGTGAATAAATCACGTCCCATATCTCACAACCAGGGTCTATAAATAGCTGCTTTCATCCCTGCCCCCAGCCCCCTGTTCATACATGCCTTATGTAAGACCCCCTTTTGGAGGAATAGAAAAGAAAAGAGGGAACAAAAAAGATGCTGTGTAGGATCTGGGACTGCACTGGATTACACCAAAATATCTATTTCTGCAAAATTACAAATGTGGTAAAACAAACATGATGCAATAAACATTCTACTCATTCCACTGAATATATATCAAATATAAGACCAATCTCAGTCCAGCGAGGTGCTGATCATTAACCCTTCTGGAGATTAGGATCAGGGATTCACACTGATCCAAACTCCTGCATCTTCAGGTCTCACTTTATTCCACCCATGAGGGGCAGTCAGTGAACCACAGCTGAATCAGGCACTCACACTCATTTAGCTCACTATTTTACTCTATTTTGAATCTCCCATTCAGAATACAGCTCTCAGAATCGATGAGGTTAGAAATCTAGTGATCGATTAACCTTTTCAATTGAACTTTTACGTCATATACCTGAAATCTCCATCAGTTTCAGTTTTAAGTGACCTCTGTTCAAACAGCTCCTCCTATTGGAGAATGTTCAGCTGGATTCTCTGATACAACACAGTCTCATCACCTCTGATTGGTCTGATTGGGTCTGTGCGATGAAATTATATGTTAGTGAAAGTGAAAGTGATTACTTGTCATTGTGAACATACAACCAAACGCATCTATATTTAACACACACACAGTCCAGCAGGGGACAGACATATCCAGCACCCGAAGAGCAGAGATGGGGACGGTACCTTGATCCAGGGTTCTTCAGGGTAAATTGGTTCGAGATTTGAACCCATGACCTTCCGATTGTGGAGCCTCGTCCCTAAACACTAGAGCACCGCTGGCCTTCATTTACCGTGATTACACTCCATTAACAGAAATGAAAAAACAGTTTGACAGAAAGTGAGAGAACTTCACTTCAAATCAAATCAAATCAACAAGAAAGAGAACAGAATTTGGTGGCAAGAATACTCCCTGCCCTTCACTCATCAACAGCCAATCAGACTGCAGTGCTGTGAGTGACAGCCAATCATTTAACTGGTTTGGACCATCAGTATGTGACCAAATAGACACAGTGAGGATGAAGACAGGATTAGAAATGAGTATATTAGAGGGACAGATCAGGATGAATGGTCTGGAGACAAAGTGAGAGAAGTGAGACTGTGTTGGTTTGGACATGGACGAGGAGTATATCAGGAGGAGGATGTTGAAGATGGAGCTGCCAGGAAAGAGGAGAAGAGGAAGACCAAAGAGGAGGATTATGGACGTGGAGAGAGAGGACATGCAGGCGGACGGTGTGAAAGAGGAAGACACAGAGAACATGAAGACATGGAGAAGGATGATCTGCTGTGGGGACACCGAACGGGAGCGGCTGGAAGAACGAGGAGAAGAAGACGTATGTGTGTCTCACTGCGTTAGTATGATTCCTTCATCAGGATAAATAAAGAAAATCTCAGTAATTAAAGATATGTAATTGAAATGATCAATAATTATCATGATTGAATGAAATTCAACACTTTATTGGGATAAACATTGCTGTTATATCAGGCAGCCATACACCTGATTCGGGGGTGGTGGTGGTCTAGTGGTGGTACTTGCCTACAGAACTGAGGCTCAAGAGGTTCCAGGTTCGAATCCCACCTCCAGCACTACCACCACTGGGTCCCTGAGACCCTGAACCCTGAGTGTCTCCAGGGGGGACTGTCCCTGTAATCAGGACATGGAAGACACTCTGGAGAAGAGTGTCTGATAAATGCCGTAAATGTAAATGTAATTCAGTGGAGAACCTGCTGATGAGGTTCCAGGTTCTCCTGTCAGTGTAGGGGATATCAGGCAGTAAGTGAACGGTCGGTTCTTGATGTTGGAAGAAGGTAAAATGGACGAGTGTGAGGATCTAAAGGACAAACTGTGATGGTGAGACGAACTGGGTCTTGAGGGATGTTCCCGGTGTGCAATGGGCCAGAACCGATCAAGAAAGGAGAACCGGGGAAGTGGTGATGGTTCATTGGCAGGAAACATGAACAATATTAATCAAATATGAAAGACAAGGATTCTCTGCAGTGTTTTAAAGGGAGCATTTACTACGTGTTTCCATCTGCATTTCCAAAAAACATAACGTATCAAATTCATTATTATTATTATTATTATTATTATTATTATTATTGAGAACAGGAAGAAATGGAGACTCGGTAAACATGAGAAGTCGAAAGAAGAAGAAGATAATTTTCCAACTTCTTGTTTGTGTAGAATATAAATGATATGGAAATCATCATTTTTCTGGACTGGGAACTGGACCTACATCCATCGTCTGAAAGCTGCTGGTATTTATTACTATTTTATGTCCATAATTCTTATCTGCTCATCACATCTGTAAAAATAACTCATCAGTATCGCGATACAGTTCTGATACTTCACTCCAGACCTCTGGAGGAGATTCATTTGGTTCATTACGAGGTCTTACTGACAGACATGTGTCCACCCAGCAATAGTGTCCACCCAAAAATAACCTTGTCTCTGTGCTTCAAAGCAGAAATGAGGATTTTTAAGACTGTTTTAGGGAAGCTTCACTGCACATGCACGAGACTGGACGTGGCTTCTGATTCCAAATTTTCCGTTCCACCTTAAATGGCGCAGCAGTACATTTAAGGTGGAACGGAGAATCTGTCCCTCGCAGGCTATTTCGGGCCAATGCAGGGAAGCCCAGCATCCTCAGAGAGGACGAGGGGATTAAAAAAATATTCAGCATCCGCATCAACAAACACACCCACCTACCCACCACCCACCTACCTCTCCGAGCTGCACGACCCTCTGGATTAAAGCCTCAACCTGCTGCCTGTCCTTCAGCAGCAGCGCGTGCTGCACGTTGGGAGCTGTGACGTCATCGGCAGCATCATCAGCATCATCAGCATCATCAGCATCATTCGCATCAGGAAGGGCCCACCTGACATCCACTGCCACTCACATGATTTAAGCAACCAGGAAGGAACTCAATGCAATCAAATCCTCACAGCAACGTTCCAACACCTTTCCTTGGTTTGTTTCTGCAGCAGTTAACATTCAGACTCTTCTCATTAGCCTCATGAGTGTCTACGTGCATTATAATTAATAAAAGCTTTAATAAATTAATAAAAGCTGCAAACAGTTACTGCTTAACTGATTCCCTTTGTGTTAAAAACCAGGAGCAAGTAAGATTTATTCATTTTTCTCACGATATTTTCCTCTCAGACGGAGTTTGAGGTCAGTAGGATGGGAGGTGCTGTCACTTTTGCAAAGAAAGATTAAAATCAAAAGAGCAGCTTAAATGTTGCCTGTTATCATTGCTTGTGGGTTTAAATATGCTGTAAGTGGGCACCAAAACCACTTGTAGCCAAACAGCGCCCCCTGTGGAGGACTTGTGGAAATGCTCGTCTGAATGCATTGACTTGCATTAAGGGCCTCAATCTGCCTGGTGGGTCTCTTAGATCAGCAGGAGATGGTCAGCTTGTGGTGCTATGAATATAAACAGGGTGAAATGGCACTTCATTAGTAAAATATATCATTTAAATATAATATTTCCTTTATTTTGATATTTTGATGTTACTTGCATTAATAAACTCATGTTAAGAAGACTTTGTTTCCTCATCTATATACAGAGCACAGCTGAAATTCAGTGTCTTCAAGGACACAATGAGCATGCATGAAGTATTATTTAGTGCAAGGACAACAAAACGATGTCTAACGGTGCAGCCGAGGACAATAAATTCAACACCATACGGGACAGCACGGTCACTGTGCTGAAAATACTGAGATACTCTGTCTTTAACACTAATGTGTGTTTAGACGAGCTGCTTCAGGGGAAACACAAATCTGAGTCCAGCCTGAGGCTGTAATTGCTGTCCAGGCCAGTTGTTGGTGAATTATTCATGGTATTGTCTGGGGAGGGAGGGCCTGGACTATAAAACCAAGCACTCTTCCCCAGTTCCCAAAGAGCTGGGACGCTTCTCTCACCATGGACGACATCTATAAAGCGGCGGTGAGTCGGCAGAACGCTGTAAATCCGAAGCTCGGCTTTAGCGCAGGGTGCAGCGTGTTGGGGGAGCAGCTTAATGGTGTTGCTGAAAGTGTTTAGACACGTTTACAAACTGTTTGACAGTGTTAATGCATTAAGATGATAAAACGGTGCGTTAACGGTCAATATTGAACACATTTAGGGTCAAAATCTCTCTGGGATGTATTTGTTGGAGGAGTTTTGAGTATTTTTAAATATTTAATTCAGTTTCTTTTGAAAGTTAAACCAAAAGTGGGTTTCAGGATCATTTGAGGATGTTTAACAGAAATGCTTGAAAATGTTGCACTTGATGCAAAAAAAGGAAAAATAATTTTATGCTCACTTGCAGGTCGAGCAGCTCACTGAGGAACAAAAAAGTGGTAAGAACTTATGTTTGGTTTAAAGTGTGTGTGTGTGTGTGTGTGTTGATGCTGAAAGGACATGCAGTCTTATTTATATTATCGTGGTTCCACCCATTATAGAAGAACAGATAAAGAAGTGGCCTTCTGGCCTTTCCTCAGAAAAAATGCAATTAAAAAAAAATTAAAAAGCCCAAATCCGCTATTTATCCATTTTCTGTCGTCCGCTGGAACATTATTTATTTTTTGTGTAATAACAGTGGTTGAAATTGACCTCGCAATGACAAGGGTTGTCACTTTCACTTCACTTTTTTCATTTAAAGTCAGTATTCATCTTAGACCAGCTCCTTTCTTTGAGTCAGGAACACTTCTCCAGGATTCTTGAAGGACGTCCCAAAGCTCTTTTTTTGGATGTTAGCTGCCTTTTGTTCTCCGATCTCTGTGGAGATGATCCCACACTGCTTCTGAAACTGCTCAGGTACAGAAACTGGACTGAACATGAGAGACAACAACACTGTCCTTCAGGAAGATCTGGAGAACTGCNATGAGAGACAACAACACTGTCCTTCAGGAAGATCTGGAGAACTGTTCTTCATCAGGACATTAAACACAGGCTTTTGCACAGGACTTATCAGAAGGTTTTCTCATGCTCTTAAATAAACTTTCAGAGAAAGATTGTCATTACAGTAGAATGTCCCCCTGAATCAGTGTACGGTATCTCAGGGAGTCTCTCTGACCTACATTGCTGCAGCCGCACCAGGGACCTGTGTCAAGTTGTCTCCCACCACAGCAGACTTCGCCGCTCGGCATTTTAATAAATCAATGCGTTTTCTCTGAGCGCGAGTCCCCCAGGCGGCGCAGTAGCACCATATGCTCCGCTGACATCAATCAAACTTCACCACCGCCGATTCGTCCTGCGAACACATTTGCATCGTCACACGCAGCCTGCGATGCCGGGCCACCCAGGTGAGGCGTCACATTTCCATTTCACGTCTGTGGGGCAAATGTTGCTGTCACTCGACGTTATAATTACTCTAAAAACGTGGAGAAATGCTCCGAGGACAATCTCCTCCCCGGAGATTACTGGGACACACTTTTAACCCAAGAAAACTAGAGTCAGGGAGCTAAGACTGGGAGTCAATGGTCACCAAATCTTTTCTCTCTCCACCCAATCAAACCCTCATTAAGGTGCTTGTATGGAACCAAATATGCCTGGGGTGTGTTTTTTGGGGTGTGGGGGGGCTGTTTGGTAAAGTTGTATTCAAAGGTACTTTGAAAAAAAAAGGCAAGTAACTGAGTGAGGTTTCAGATTAAAACAGTTCAAAATGGTCTTTAAGTGGTTTTGCCATCCCAGCTAAATCACTTCCAGTAATTGGTGACCAGACCCTGATTGTAATGCCGTGACCTCGCCGTGACCTTTTGGGAGGTGATGAATTTGTCTTTCAGAGGTCAGTGTCCCGGTGAACGGTGAGATCTTTAGGTCTGGAAGAGGACGTTAATTTATTACGGTCAAAACAATCCGGAAATAAACTTCTACTAAATGAGGGCCAGAAAATCTGTGTGTATGTGAATTAAGACTCTTTGGAAAATAAAATCACACAGAAATGAAAAGCGAAAAAAAATATTACAGAAGGAAAAAGGCAAGACATTGGCTCTTTAATGGTTCTCTTCAGGATGAAGCCAAAACAAGAGGCCTGAGAACAGCAGCACAAAGCAAAGAAAAAAGGGATGCAGAAGGAGAGAACGAGAGACACAAAAGGAAAAAAGCGAGAAAAGAAGGATGGACAAAGAATGAGAGCGAGGGAGTAGAAAGGATGAGGAGAGAAAGGGGAGGGGAGAGACAGCTGTGCACATCTGCCTGGCAGACGTAGCAACTATGTGTTGACACGACTCCAAAGGCCTTTAATCTAGGGCACACTCACACTCACACACACACACACACACACACACACACGCACACACACACACACATGCACACACACACACATGCACACACGCGCGCCTGGTCGCCTACATGTTCAGATTCATGCTTCATGAGCCTGAATAACCCAAATACACTCCGCTTCGTTCTGCAGCAACAACACTGAACATCACACCTGATCCACACAGCGGCCGATTCGTCGCCGCAGCGTGACTGCAGGATAAAACAGAACTGTGGACCAATCAGCTTCCAGATTTGAATTTCTAATGTCTGTCATTAAAGTGCTCATATTAATGATAAATTAAATTTTAATGATAAAAAGTTTTTTGGAATTAAAACCCAGTGTAATCTCCTATACTGAGTCCACAGAAATGTCAGTTTTAACCCTTAGAGGATCAGATTGGTCCTAAATGTGTGTATCTCCATGGTTACAGAAAGAAAAGTCCTTATATGGAAGTTCCGGGAGTGTGTCAGGAAGTTCAAGGCTTCAGACGACACACAAAGCCGAATTAAGGGGGTGCAGATATAGAGGGTGTCATTCAACAGTCTGTGTGTGTGTGTGTGTGTGTGTGTGTGTGTGTGTGTGTGTGTGAGTGAGTGTGTGTGTGTGTGTGCGTTGAAGCTGAAGACGCCCCCTTCCCACACCTGCCAAAACAAAAAGAGAAAATTCCAAAAGGTTAAACAAAGAGAGAGACTGTATGAGATCTCTAAAACCATCCACTGTGTGTGTGTCTGTGTGTGTGTGTGTAGGCGTGTGTGTGTGTGTGTAGGTGCTGTGGGTCTCAATGACATAAACAACCTCCTGATTCCAGAAAAGATATGATATACCAAACATGCCTCCATCTTTCAGCTCGTCTTTCTCTCTCTCTCTCTCTCTCAAACACACACACACACACACACACACACACACACACACACACACACATATATCTGTTCTTCCTGCAGGCTGTGGTGGGTGACGGGGAATCCCTGCTGGTTTGTGTGTGTTTGTGGACAGATTACTGTCAGAAAGGCCGCAGAGAGTTCTAGTGGTTGTGTGTTTGAGTGTGTGTGTTTGAGTGTGTGTGTGTGTGTGTGCGCGTGTGTGTGTGTGTGGGGGGGAGGTGGGGGGGGGGGGTCCTGAAATGATAAGCCTCTTACTGGAGGGCTCAGGCTGTGATTAACATGAGTCTTCTTTAAGCGCTGACCCCTTTTCATTCAGACCCATAAAACCCACCAAACACTGCTGCTGCTCCACCCTGAGCCAATCACACAGACGGGTGCACACCTGACCTACTGATACACAATCTCACAGGTAAATCAGAGATCCTCCAGCTGTGCTTACACTCCAGCCTGTCAAAACATAACACCCCTTCCTTCATTTCACCCCAAATCTGTCAGACTCCTCACTTCACTCTGAACATCTGAGCTGATCCTCCATTATTTTATCCTCCATCACCTTCCCAACATCCAGACCGTCTCAGACTGAATGGACACGAACACAGAAGAGACGTCCCTCTGAGTGTCCATCGGTGCAGGACAGAGTGAAGGAGAGTGAGAGAGAGGACAGGGAGGGTGGACGGTGGAGTTCAGGGTGTGTGGAGTGTGTGTCCGTGATGGAGAACTAGTAGAGACGGTGATGAAAGTGAAGCGGTGAAGTTCATGTGGATTATTTTCAGTAGATTGTTTTTATTGGAGTTGAAGTTCGAGGCTTTAATAGTCTTTAATTCTATTAATATGGAGTGAGATTCAGTTCACTTTCACACAGACAGACACTCCAGACGTCCTTCAGAGGAGACACGTCTCACTCTACACTCTCAGTACACTCCTGTACTTTTACTTTACACTCTCAGTACACTCCTGTACTTTTACTTTACACTCTCAGTACATTCCTGTACTTTTACTTTACACTCTCAGTACATTCCTGCACTTTTTACTTTACACTCTCAGTACATTCCTGTACTTTTTACTACTTTATACTCTCAGTACATTCCTGTACTTTTTACTACTTTATACTCTCAGTACATTCCTGTACTTTATACTTTATACTCTCAGTACATTCATGTACTTTTCACTTTACGCTCTCAATTTCAATATCAATTTCAATTTATTCTTGTATAGTACCTTTTACAACAAAGTTGCCCCAAGGCACTTTACATCTCTGTACATTCAGTGGTACATTTTACACCGACTCTTCTCCATGTTGGTCTTTGAATGTGAGCTTCACTCTCAGTCATTATTTCAGTAATCCTGCAGGGAACATTGAGAGGAAAAGGATATTTTTGAACCTGAATGAGACGCTGTCCTGCTGTGGACCATGACGTCATTTCCAAAACACAAACACTCCATGTTTGGATTTCAAACCATCATCCATCCACAGACCTTTGTTCTTCTCACTCTCTCATTTTCTGAGCCACTTTTTCTGATTAGGACGAAAGGCAGGGATACTCCCTGGAAAAGTCGTCAGTCCACCACAGGACAGACATATAGACTCACACACTCACACTCACACCTAGGGGACAATTTAGCCTCTCCGGTCCATGATGTGCAGGTCTTTGGAGGGAGGTCTTAAAAAGAGGAAATAAGAGCAGAGCTCCCCGCGGAAACACAAAGAGACACGGAGAACATGTCCACTCCACACAGAAAGGACATGGACCGTCCCACTTGGGAATCAAGCCCAACATAACGTAGTCCACAATATAAAATAGTCAGGCTCCACATACCAGTGTATTTCTCTGTGCTGGTCCCAGTACCGGATAAATGGGGAGGGTTACGTCAGGAAGGGTATCTGGTGTAAAACTTTTGCCAAATCAATATGCGGACAACTTCCATACCGGATTGGTCGAGCCCCGGGTTAACAACGACCACCACCAGTGCTGTTAGCCTACAGGGTGCTGGTGGAACCGGGGCTACTGTTGGACAAAAGAGAAGAAGAAGAGGAGGA